>CABHPP010149517.1:8579-33135 GCA_902168425.1 Peromyscus attwateri
AAAAAAAAAAAAAAAAAAAAAAAAAGAGAGAGCTGGTGTAGTGGTTTGAATGAGGATGGCAGCCATAGGCTCATATATTTGAGTGCTTGGTCCCCAGTTAGTGGAACTGTTTGGGAAGACCAGGAGGTGTGGCCTTGCTGGAGTAGCTATGGCCTTGTGGCTTCGAAGAGGTGTGTCACTGGGGGTGGGCTTTCAAAAGCCCATACCAAGCCTGGTCTCTCTCTCTCTCTCTCTCTCTCTCTCTCTCTCTCTCTCTCTCTCTCTCTGCCTCAGGTCTGTGGATTGGGATGTAAGCCCTTAACTCTTGCCCCAGTGCCATGCCTCCAATCCTTTCTCTATGCTTCCCACCTGATAGCCATGGACTCACCCTCTGACCCTGTAAACAAGCCCCAATTAAATGCTTTCTTTTGTAAGTTGCCTTGATCCTGGTGTCTCCCCACAGGAATGGACGGTAACTAAAACAGCTGGCTTTTAGTCTTTTGTGTGTGGCTATGGCAATGTCAATCCAACTTCGATGGCCCTCAGCTTCTATCTGTGTGAAATAAGGAGATGTCTCGCTGCTTTCTCCTCCCTTATAGAGGATCAGGGGCCTGCCAAGTATATAGAATACGTTAGGACTAAGCACGTGAAAGAGCTCCTCTGTGGTCCTACCATTCACTCAGTGATGGGGGAACCCTAGCAACTTTTCTTAGAACAAGAGACCCAGATCAGGATCCAGGAGTTTCTCCTGTGCAGGTATGCCCTAGCACATCAGACCTCCTGGCTTTTCCAGTACCACGTGATGCAGCCTAGTAGGTAATACTTTTTCTTTTTCTTTTTTTTTTTTTCCAGCAGCAACAATTGCATCTATGGGAATCTGTCCTTTTCATGAATCTTCTCTCTGAAACCTCCCTCTGTCCAGGATTTTTGGTCCCCCATGGGACATAGCTGGGGAAACACGCTGGCCAAAAGAACTCTTAGTTACCTTCTCAGCCACGGAGATGCCAGCGTAGGCAATCGCATGTGGTCATTGCAGTGTGTACTCATGTGTGTGTGTGCTGGGCGGCTGCTTGGAACAGTCCTGTGACTAACAGCAGTCAGCCACCTGACACTATCCAGTGTGTGATGCGCTCTGAGCTGGGCCCTGGAACCTCTGCTGAAGGGGTTCTCCCTGTCTTAGATTCTTCTCCTTCTTCACTCTCCAATTTCCTATTTTTTGTGTCATTTTACTTTGTTTGACGAAAGCCCCCAAATTTACCCCACTGTTAATATCACTTAGAGCAGGGACTCTTTTTTTTTTCCATTTGTTTTTGCTTTTTGAGACAGGGTTTCTCTGTGCAGCTTTGGAGTAGACCAGACTGGCCTCGAACTCAGAGATCTGCCTGCCTCTGCCTCCCGAGTACTGAGATTAAAGGCATGCGCCACCACCACCCAGCCCTGCCTAGAAAATTTTAATTTGTGATTAAGGCAGACATGTAGGCTCAGATTTGATCCCCAGACGCTTTAAAACAGCGATACCATTCAGGTTGGTGGCTGAGCAAGCGCTTTGTCTGAGCACCCGAGTGCTTCTTCTTCTTCTTCTTCTTCTTCTTCTTCTTCTTCTTCTTCTCCTTCTCCTCCTCCTCCTCCTCCTCCTCCTCCTCCTCCTCCTCCTCCTCCTCCTCCTCCTTCTTCTTCTTTTCCTTTTTTTGGTTTTTCGAGACAGGGTTTCTCTGAGTAGTTTTGGTGCCTGTCCTGGATTTCGCTCTGTAGACCAGGCTGGCCTCAAACTCACAGAGATCTGCCTGGCTTTGCCTCCTGAGTGCTGGGATTAAAGGTGTGAGCCACCACTGACACCCAGCCCAAGTGCCCCTCTTGACAACTACCAAACCACTCCTCTTCTCTCCTTCCAGCCCCATGTGCTCCCCAGGTCACTCATCCTCCCAATATAGTGTTTTGGGAAAAACTGTCATGAGCTCATGGCCCCTGAAAGCATTCTCCAGGAAGCCACCCCCAGATTCCAGGAAGCCTTGGAGGCTGGAAAGAGGCCCGCTTAAACCCCAAACCATCCACACAGGTTATTCCCCTCTTCAACCCATATGCGAGACGCCCAAGGAGTTCTGTAAAGTAGAAGGGAACTAAGTTTGGGCATGCCGTTAAGACTTGACCGCCCCACTGACATAGTCCTTATCTGTTCTTCCATGAAGCTTTCCAGTACAGGCTCCACTGAGCCCAATGATGCCAAAGGTCAGGAAGTTCCTTCCCTCCAGGCAAACCACCTCCTGCTTCACTGTTGGCAGCCTGGTAGAGCGACAGAACTCAGAGATCATCGAAACCTCCTTCTGTTCACATTTTCCCTGGGAGGTAGAAAGGATCCCAATGCTTCCTGTGTGACTGGTGCCTCAAGATTCACAAAGACCTTTTGTGGGCATTAGGCCATTCATTCCCTGGCGCATGAAGCAGGGTTACCACTGCACTTTTACCGAGTGGAGCAAACAGGCTAGCTGATATGCGCAGGCCAGGATGTACAAGTTAAGTAAGACTCAACTACAAGTCAAATGTTTGGAGCTATTAGAGTCGGTGGGGGGGGGGGGAATGTGGGGTTTCTTTTCTAGTTTATTTCCATAGCATACCCCTCTTTTGTTCAGATGAGGACGCTGGGGTCCAGATCATTGAGAGGAGTTGCCCTCATGGCAGAATAGGAATTCAAATTTTAATGTCTTGATAATGACTTCGGGCTGGATGCTTTTCCAGAGGTCCTGAGTTCAATTCCCAGCAACCACATAGTAGCTCACAACCATCTATAGTGGGATCTGATGCCCTCTTCTGGCATAAAGTCATACATGCAGATAATGACTTCATTGTTTTTGAGACTGTGGACCCCAATAATTTCTAAAAGGCTACAAAATGTCCTCGTCTCTCATTATCCTAAAAGAAAACCCCAGCTCCATGATGTTCCATCTCCCTTTGACTGCAGCCTGCCGGGTGCATGCCACACCTCCCCTGCCTTGCAATGATGCAAAACGGTATCTACTACCTCCCAGGTCGAAAAAAGGGGAAAGAAAATCAAACCAATAAACAAACAAAAACCCCCTGACCCCAGACTCGGCAAGCACAGGAGGTAAACAGCGTTGTTTCCCCAGAGCCAGCAGCCCCCACAGAGCTGTATTTTCCACCCTGGCTGTTACTATTGGGTTGCCTCACTTGTGACTTTCGTTCTTGTCAATGGAGTCATACCCTGACATGGGGGTAGGGTGCTGGCAGGTGTTGGGAGGTTTACAAATTCATCTCTGGCTTCTGACGTCTGAGCTCCTGCCCCAGTGCCCACTTCTGATAGGTCAGGGAGCTGTGGGCAGGAGGGGCCAGAGATGCACGATGGGCTTCCTGGCTCTGTCTTCTCCAGAACCCCTTAGCCTGGAGTCCATGCAGGCAGGGCAGACAGCAAGGGCTGTGCTTCTGAAAGCTTTCTCTTGAGCTCTGATCTAAGTGATGGACGGCTGGAGCCATCTTTGAGATCTTGTTCTGTGCTCCCCCCCCCCACTCTGGTGTGTTGCTTATGTATGTAAGCCATTTCTGGACAGGGGGCTTTCCCAGGCCTGGTCATACTTACCATGTCATTAGCTGATGGTGGCGGGGAGGAGGCTCAGTGCCCATGACACTCACTAGTAATCAGATTCTAATCAGAGTGCCCAAGTGGCTACCTCTACTTCTTCCCTGGTAAGCAAGGTGGTTCCAAGTTTGGATAGAGAGAACTGACCTGTGACCTTTTTTAAAAATTCTTTAGGACAAGGCTGGGACGGTTCCCAGTGGCCCTGGTGCTAGTGTTGGCCAGGGCATCTTTAGATCTTTATCATAATTCTCTGCATACTGACCCCAGCTCCATTTCTTCCTGTATCCAGCCTCAGGCCCTCCAATACCCCTTGTCAGGTCTCCGATTATCAAAGCCTCCAAGGGGTTTCCTTTACTCAGAACCCTTACCACATGTCCCCTACCCCGCCTCTTAACCCCCCAGCACCCCATTTTCATAAAGATAACTGCTCAACTAAACACTTCCAAAATAGATCGGAATGGCAACCTCTTGCGCGCCCAGGAAAATACCTATACTTTAAACTGGTACTGTTTAAACCAATGAACATTCCTGGTTGTGTGTTTGTGTGCTCATGCATCTGACTGGAGGGCGGGGCCTTCCCCAGCTGCTTGGATTTAGTACCCTTGCTGATGTGAAAGGTTCTAGTCATAGACAGATGTTCAGAAATTGCCTCATCTTGGGAATATCTGTGGCTTCTTCAGACTGAATCTGAGATGCCTTTTCTTTGAGAAAGTCTGGGAAAGAATATGGAGCATGACCTTGGAAATAACACACAACCAGTCTATCAACTGCCTACCCACTTACTTAGGAAGAGACAGCTAATGGGGTTTCTGAACCAGGGGCAGGTCTGAGTTCAATCCCTAGACCATCTCCTCCTCCTCCTCCTCCTCCCATCTCACACTGAGAATGGCCTCTTCCATCTTAGTTAGCAGTGATGTATGAGCTCAAATCGGACAATGGGAATGAAGTGACACCTTGGATATCCCTGTGGGGGTTAGTGCATTCATCTTGCCTCTCTTTTAAGAGCTGTTTCCAGGACTGAACCTTATGTGTCAGATGTGATTTAGAATAAATAGTAAAAACAAAATGAGAGCTAACCCTTGAAACGCCTCAGGCATCGTTCTAAATGGTATATGTACATTGATCCTTTTATCCTCACCATAGTTACAACGGTGATGTGAGTGCCTATAGTTAGCCCATATTACAGCTGGAGAAACTGAGCTCAGGAAATGATGTGCATGACCTAAGTCCATACATCTAGCAAGTGTCAGAGTCAAGATGTGAACTTGAGCAGGGTGGCCGTAGATACTCTGCTGTTTCTTAAGAGAGTGGATGTAAGGGACACACACCCGAGGCATGTCACTAGCTGGAATAAAGCGCTCCCTGACGTCCCGTGTGTAAAGCACGCAGTGAATGTTAGTTGCCTCATACCAGGAATGCTGTGTGCTTTCACAACAGTGGGGTGACAGGCCTTCAGGCCCAGGTAGAGTTCAAAGGATTTGAGCTTGTGGATGGGGATGTATTTGTGGGGTACACATAGGCCACTGGTGACCACCTGGCCTGGCTGGCCTTTCCTTCGGGTCGGGCAAGCACTCCCCTTCAGAACTTCTACAGCTTGTCCTTAACTAGACCTTCTGCAAACGATGTCTATGGTTTCTGGAACTCGAGTCTCTCCACCTCAGGTAGAATCTGTTCTATCAGGGATTTAGGGGACAATTGTTTTTTTAAAAAAAACAATATGAGATAGTTGGGGACAGCTATGAGCCAGGCCCTAGAAGGAGAAAGCCATGAATCAGGAGTCATGTAGCAACACAGGGTTTTCCTTCAGGGTACTTTGGTCAGCGTGGGCCCGTGATTCTCTTGAGGGATTCCCCGATGGTTCCCTGGCAGTGGCATTCTGGTAGAAGCTTCTGATTCCCCTCGTTGCCTGATTCACCCCAGCCCCCAATTACTTAGACTCCGCCAAGGTGCTACTGGAGAATTTGACTGGGTCACTACAAGGATGAGTGGGAAACTGGGCAAAAATATTACATCCTTCAACTCTGGAAAGACAGGAGATCAGTCCACCCTTCTCTTCACATCTGGAACACAATGTCAGGAAGATATAAATAACTAAAGTAATTATCAGTATTTTTGAATCTCAAGCTCTATTCAATTAGTCATAGCTGCAGCTTGGGTTCTTCAGATAACACCTCCCTGGCCTCCCTAACAGGGTTAACTAATCACATTAGCCAATCACGCAGACCTCAGAAGAACATGCTGAGGATGGGAAAGAGGCTGAACACCAGCAAAAACAGCAGGGGCAGGCTGGGCACCAGGTGTGGATAAAGGTCCTTGAGGCAAAGGCGAATGTGAGTCATGGTGCTGAACTTCCAGGTCAGACTTCTGGGGAGTGGGTGTGGTTCACGAGTCTCAGAAAGTTGATGAACAGCACCTTGGAAACCGAGGCCCAGCCAAGCAAACTCCACCACCATTGCCAACAGGTTATTTCCCAGTTTGCCATGGACTGCTTTTCATTGGCTGCCATGTCAAGTCTAGATTCATATGATTGTTTTGCTTTCCTCAACGGCCATAGGGAAGTAAAGATCCTGCCATTCTAGTTGGGAGGATAAATGGCAGATGGCAAAGGCTTGGCATAGTGACCAATAACCACTTAATAATGGCAGCTCATCTCACTTCTGCTTATCTCTGCAGTTTACCATATTCTATCTATACTTCAAAGAAACTCCCTTGTTTCTCAATCCCCACTGCCTCCTTCCCATATAACCACTGATTCCAATGCCACTGTGTAGTGCCAATCCTTTTACATGAAGCTCTGGTGGTCACTGATGGACCTTCCCTGAGCCTCTGACACTGTGGTTTGGCCCCAATCATTTTATAGCATCTTGGGGCCTCCCTTGAAGTAGGAATGTGAGTTTTGTTTTCCTACAAAGATTGTAGCTTCTCGAGTTCAGGAGCTGGGCTCCTTGCTTCTTACCCCATGCCTCACAAGGCCACCAAGGGAGCAATAGGTTTTTGAGAAGAGACCTGGAGGGCGGGCAGGGTGTGTGTGGCAATGCAAAGTTGCCCAAAGTGATGGGGAAACCAGCTGGGGTGCTTCTGGTTGGGGATTTCCCTGCACCATGTTTCATGACTTGTATCAAGCCCCATGCTTTGTCAAGCAGTAATCCCACCGTCTTCTCCGTTTTCCAGACTTGTTTCTGCACCTGGGACTCATTTTAATGGACAAAAGTGCTATCAGCCGGAGAATATTGGACTCCCAGGTCGGGATAAAGGGCCTCCCCAACGCCTTGAGCTCTGTAGATGACTCAGGGTCTCCTAAACTGCACAGTTACTCCCCACCCTGCATCAGTTTCAGTGCGCTGGGCTCTTCTACTGTGGCTGGGCTTCCCTTGCAGCGTCTTCCTCTCTGTGTAACATGCTCAGGCATGGGCTATGTCTGGATCAAGACCATAACGCCAGCGGAAGAGCGTGAGAGCACACCAAGGCTGGTACTGTCTTCCCTGGTAACAGCCTGTGGGTAGTGGTCTCTTGTTAGAGGAAGGAGTGGGAATCTCAAGGCTGTTTCCTACCCTGCTTTCTACAGACGTGTTTCTCTGTATCCAGCTGGGTTTCTTCTATCCTGTTCACAGACAGATGGCCTTCTGCTCTGTGGCTTCTTTATGGAGACGGTCCTGGACGATGTGCGGTCCTGGCTGGAGTTTGAGTGTACTTAGTCCAGGATGACATACCCGAGTCACCCAAGACTGGATGTCTCAAGAGCCTGGCCTACTCCTCACCCACTTTCCACTTGTTTCTCTGCCCAAGCCAATTCATCCTTGGACTCTTTCCTACACTTTTAGAATCACCCAGTGTTGGGTGCTGGAGAGGAAGGAGTCCTAGAGACTAGTTTACTGTCTCCCTTTTTATGGATGGGAGAGACTCTGGGCTAGGAAAGGGCCTTGTTGTGTGGTCATACAGTCTCTGCAAGGGACATCAGTTTCCCTTCCCGCCCACAGATCAATGCCTGCCCTCTGCTTGTACACTTAAAACCCATCATCCATCCTACCATTTGTGTTTCTCTTTCTTCTATTATCAATATTACCTTCTCAGCGGAGGTTCCCTTGATTAATTCTCTTTATTTGCATTGGAGTTCTTCAGAATCAACAGAATGAACACACACCACACACACACACACACACACACACACACACACACACACACACACACACATTCTGTAAGTGGTTGGCACAGTTTTGGAAGCGGAAAATTCCCATGGGCAGCTGTCAGTTGGAGAGCTAGAAAGTCAGTGTGGTTCCAAAGCCCAGGATGCCAGCCGGGTCTGAAGGGCTGAGCGTCAGGCATATTCAGAGATGATGAGGAATGCTTTAGCTCAGAGGGGGTGTCCTCTCTTCACTCTTTTGTCCTATCAGGGTGTTAGCACATTGGATGATACCCACCCACACTGAGAAGGCAATCGACTTTACACAGCCCTCAGATTCCAATGCTAATCTCTTTCAGAAGTGCCCTCATAGATGCACTCAGAAGAAATGCTTGTCTAGACATCTATCTTGGTATCCTGTGGTCAGTCCAATTAATTTGACACATAAAATTAATGACCACAATCTTGCATTCTTTAATAGATGGGTGGCCCGTGCTGTGTTGACATTTTTTTCCCTCTCCACGAGCTCCTTGGTAGTATTTCAGTGTGTTCTTTATCATCCCCATTAACCTGGCAGCTTCATCCATCATTTTAAGTGCCTTGGAGGCAAAGGCTGTTGTCGGCATCTCCGTCTGGATCCTCACTCTGTGTCCGTCCCAGGGACACAAACTCCTGGATGTCTGCAGTCCAGCAGGTGGGTAGCATATCTTGACAACCAAGTCATAAATCCCCCTTGTCTGAGGCTTGGGTAAGACTTTAGGGAAGAGAATGTTCCCTGAATGTTCCACTTGGGTCAATTTAGGGGTCAGGACTCTCCCTTGCTTTGGAGAGACTGGCTGGACAGGATGTGAATGTCCTTCAATTTTTGCATGGTCAGGTCACTTGTTTGGGGTCACACTGTGACACATTCATTGCCAAACCTGCCCATTTCATCAGGGCCCCTTGGGATTTTGTCAAGTCAGTCTTTGTCCTTTGTACTTTCTTGCTCAACTCATGTAGAGTTCTAGATTCTCAGGCAAGAGGAGTAACCTATGGTGAGGCAAGTGGAGGGTTATGTCATTCATACTCAAACAGGACACATGAGAATCAGAGGCATTAAATTGTTTCCACACTGACTGTGGTAACCCCTTTCAGTAGTTCAGAAAGTTCAGAGGTCCTTGCAAATGTTTAAGTTTCTGCTACTTTAGTTTTATCCTAGCCCCTCACCTTACTATTTACCCAAGAGACCACCAGACTTCCTGCTGCCTCCTCCATACTAGTTCCTATCACTCACAAAAGCTAGAGGTTCCATGGCCAAAGTAGCATGGAAATTGACATTCTGGCCATGGTTTTTCATCAAAGGTCAAGGCTCTCCAGAACTTGGAAGGAGGCCAGAGGTGTTGCTGTTGGTAGAAAGTGCCACTTTCTGGGATACAGGCTTCTGACTCAAGAACCTTGGATATCACCTGGTCTAACCTACGATTTCATTAATAGGAGTGACTCGTAATGGTAGTGGCAGAGATGGGAATAGACCGAGCCACAGACTTTCTGGCATTCCTTAGAGAACCCAGAGTCTCCTGAATTTGGCTGCATTGAGTTGGAGTTATAAGAAAGCAGAATAGACACATCACTGTAGGTAGCAGGGACAGGTGACTTTCTGTGGACCACTTATTTTCTGCATCTCCTCCTCACCAGGGTCCCAGGCAGAGTCAAGATGTTTCATGGGCAGCCCTAGATCTTCTAGGCTGGAGAATGGTAATAAGAGAAAAGGAGAACTTATCCTCACTTTTACACCTGGTTTGCTTTTCACTGAGGCATTGGCTCGCCCCTTAACAGCTCTGGACTTTATCTTGTTGGCTACAGAATGGGGGAGATTTGTGCAAATTCTTTATCTACTGCTCCAGGGTCGTCAATGTGATAAAAGCTTTAGTTCTTCAGACAGAAGGTAGGAGGAAGGAATTCTCCACGAAGAGTATTCCCCTGTCCTCACGAGGATGGGGAAACCAGGGTGCCAAAATCCATAGTGCATGGCTGGTAAAGACGGCGAGTTATGACCCACAAGTGTCAACCTTACATCTTCTTGCCATCTGAGACTTCGATCGTGAGTTTTCCCACTTCAACTGCATGACATACGGGCTGAGTTTATGACAGTTTTGCAAAGAGGAAATGGAAACCTAAAGTAACTTTTTCAGTGTCAAGTTAATAAGGGGCAGAGTTGAGCGTCACATCTAGGTATCCTGCCTCAAGCTTGTACTGAGCTCCGTTGCAAGGTGGATGAAGCTTCCCTCCTGTCTTCCCAAAGGAAGAGGCTGCATGGCCTGCAGAAAGGATGCTGTTTACGAAGCAGAGAAGCACAAGAACAAGGGAGAAAGTTGGAGCACTTCTGGGGTATAGGAGCAGCAAGGATTGGAGGGAAATCAAATGCTTATTTCTCCCTGCCAAGCTGCTAGCTCCCTGTTGTCTAGTGACTAAGTATTTTTTTTCCCTCTAGTGTTGCTCTTTCTAGTTTATGCCAGCTTGTAGATGACCGCACTGTATCCCAGTCAGTATTTCTACAAGGGAACAGGCACATTTTGGGAGCTGCAATTCTTTATTTTTTTTTTCCACTTAGAATACAAAGTAATGGGTTTCAGCACAGCATCTTCTCATGTGTGTAACAAAGCACGGACATACTTTGTTCTTATTTGTTTCCCCCCAAAACCTTCCTCTTTACACCCTTCCCTACTTCCAGCAGGTGGAGCACAGTTCTTAAGGGCTTCAGTCAGGGCAGTATGGGGACAGAGAAAAGGATAGTTGAAGTACAAGCGCTCATCTCTCCATTCTCCCAGTCTGTTTCTTCTGACCCCAATACAATGAAATTATTAAGATAGCTTTGATGTACTGGCTCTTTCCAAGGCCCTGCACCTACTACATACCTTATATATCACCCCTAACGAGAGCTTTTCCTCCAACTGCAGATGCCATAGTGACCCATTAAATCTGGCTGCTCCCCCCCGCCCCCTTCACCTGCTTAGCCGTGTATCACAGCCCCACAAGTCTCTGAGAAAGACTGTTGATTCCTCCGCTTTGGAGCCCTCCCACACAGTCAGAACCTTGATTGAGGGTGTGATTCAGCTCGAAGTAGCTGGGTTAAGTTTTTGTAAAGAGGTTGCCATGTGTGCACTTTTGCAGACCTCAAAGCCACCAAAACGTGGGGAGCTTAGTGCGCTTTTTGTAATGATGACTACATCTCCCCTTCATAGAGAAGGACTTACACATACCAACACGGTTCAAGGTGGATCGAGAGAGCACTCATACAAATTGGTGAGGTCTTTCACATCCATGTCGATGTGCATGTGTGTAGACATACATGGGCTCTGTTCTGCTTGCAGAGTTAGTCACCTGTTATGGTCATTCTCTGGGGCCAGAGATACCCAGTTTGTTCCCAGGCTTTACAAGACTGAGCTTCCAGACACCCACAAATGTCCAAGGTTGTATTTGCTTGGCCGTGAGATTTCTTACTATAAGGATGCTGGCTCAGTTTGGGGAGGGGAGGATGGAGAGACTTCTGGCTTTGAAGTTATGAGGGTGAGTGAGGGATGGTAGAGTGGAAAGGTAGATAGACTACCTGCATGCCTTGCCCTCCATCAGCCTTCTTCTTGGCCATGGCTATTTCTTTATGCTAATGGTCTTTGCCAAAGTACAGTCCAGGTAGTTGAACAAAAGAAAGTGTGCATCCTTAAAGCCTGAGGTGCCTTAAGAATATCCTTGTGGGGCTGGAGAGATGGCTCAGTGGTTAAGAGCACCGACTGCTCTTCCTAAAGGTCCTGAGTTCAATTCCCAGCAACCACATGGTGGCTCACAACCACTTGCAATGAGACCTGGTGCCCTCTTCTGGCCTGCAGGGACATATACAGGCAGAATACTGTATACATAATAAATTAAAAAAAATTACTTTAAAAAAAAAAAAAAAGAATATCCTTGTGTAGAAGTTGCTGTGGGTCACAGATTACAAGAGTGGAAGGCCTCAGAAAGCCAGCTTCCGGCCACTCATTTCCAGAAGCCACATCGTCCTTCTTCTTCTTCTTCTTCTTCTTCTTCTTCTTCTTCTTCTTCTTCTTCTTCTTCTTCTTCTCCTCCTCCTCCTCCTCCTCCTCCTCCTCCTCCTCCTCCTCCTCCTTCTTCTTCTTCCTCTTCTTTTTCTTTTTCTTGATACTCGTGGGTCCTGTTTTCTCCCCAGATCCGCATGCTCCTCATCTCTAAGAATCTTATAGCCAGCACACCAACATGGCTCTGGAGGGAACTTGTTTTTGGTTCAACGGTCCAGGAAAGATGAGTTCCTGCTTATAAGCATACAGTCCCAAGTCCAGATGGCTCGGAGACAGGGACAAACAGTGCAGCCCAAATCAGGTATCTGTGCTTTGGTAAGCCACAACCAAGGACCAGTACCATGTGGCTGCCTGGGTCACAGTGGGAATGCATGATAAAACAATGTCCCAAGTCAAATGTCGTGTCCCTCCTGAAGACCCCTGAGCAATCCCTGTAGAGGAAGTCCTCCCTGACTCCTCACAGTGCCTTGTTTCCTGCTCTTGGCGCTCACTGCTTACTGTCTAATGCTAGTGTTGCTTCTGTAAACATCCCGTTTCCTGCCCGTCTGTGAGCTACGTTGTTCCTCCTCCCATATCTTACAGCTTATGTCAGAGGAACTGAAAAAACACCTAAAGAGTATCTGGTCAAAATGGTCTCTAAATACATTTTCAGGAAACTTAAGCAACTTGTGAGTTATTTTTCTTAAATATATTTCCTATCTACTTACTTTTTTAGCATGTGTGTGTGTGTGTGTGTGTGTGTGTGTGTGTGTGTTACGTGCAGTTGTTCACATGTGCACATGTCCTAACTATATTGAAATAATTGTTGTCACCCGTGATTCTCCTATTGAACATCAGAAGCCAGTCTTTCCTTTGATCTGCAGCTGTATGTCTCATGACTTTCCTCACCTCATGCCTCTCCCTCAGACTTTGCAAGATCTGGTAAGCTAGTGTTCTACCATCTACTTCTACATAGAAACTTCTACATATCAGGAAGCATTCTTTCTGTTGAGGATCTGACACTCAACATCGCAAACACACACACACACACACACACACACACACACACACACATACACACACACACACAAGTCCTTACCCCACTGAGCTTCCAGTCTGGTGATGGAGGCTGTCAGTCAAACAAGGGTTGCTACAAACTGGACTTTATGCTGGGTGCTGAAGATAGTGATGCAAAAGTCTCCATCACGGTCCTGGAAGAGCTAAGTTTCCCTGGGGGAGGGGCACAGGTAGATGGGGAGATGCACTGTCGTACAAGAGCACAGTGTTCTGGGATGTGGGAGAAGTGTTGGAGTGATTTCCCGGGGGAGGAAAGGGGTAGCCAAAGGAGGCTTGTCTCAGAGCAGTGCCGACAGGTGACTGTGCCTACAGGTGACTGTGCCTACAGGTGACTGTGCCTACAGGTGACTGACTGTGCCTACAGGTGACTGTGCCTACAGGTGACTGACTGTGCCTACAGGTGACTGACTGTGCCTACAGGTGACTGACTGTGCCTACAGGTGACTGTGCCTACAGGTGACTGTGCCTACAGGTGACTGACTGTGCCTACAGGTGACTGTGCCTACAGGTGGCAAGTAGGAGTATGCCAGGGAGAGTGATGGTTAGGGGTGTGTGTGTGTGTGTGTGTGTGTGTGTGTGTGTGTGTCAGAGAGAAGCGGAAAGTAGATATTAATGTTGATGATCAGACCCTTCCAGACAGAGTGGTTTGTCTTGAAGTAGAGTTTGAGTATGAAAATGGGCTTGACGTGTTTGGGGCACAAGGACTGAGAGGGAAATTAAGGGGAGATTGGATCTTCCTGATTTTATGTACGAAGTCCAAAAATAATAATAAATAAAAACAAATATAAACAAATATAAGCATGATGGGTGAGTGTCTAGAGCTGGCTGCTCTGGGGTCAGCTAGGCACCAGGACTAGACTGAACCTAGGAAACAACACTCTGGCCGGGACCGTATTCGAGAAAGCCATAATCTGAGGCGTTGCTCAAGCTGAGTAGTTGCTTCCCATGGCTTTCAGACAGATGGCTGATGAGGCACTGGTGAAATTTCCACTCCCAAATTGCAACCTCCTTCAGAGAGCACTGGGACTTTTGTCCCCTTGTGAGTTAAGTGGGACTTTTTTTTTTTTTTTAACAAATTGCAATGTAAGAAATTGAGTTTAAGAAAGTCTGCTAATTTGCAGTGTGAAGGTCAGCAGAAATGGGCCATTATACTCCATGCCTTTGAATTCTAAGCCTGTGGTCTGTTAGCCAATGATATGATGAAGACCAGGAATAAGGAGTTTCTAGAGATTGTTCCTACAAGATGTTCCTCATGAGTCTACTCTCCATTTCTTCATGTACCTGGCAAGGGGTGGACTGGAGTCCCTTCCTGGGAACCTTCCTGGCCAGAGTCTAGACCATTCATTCTGGTTCCTTCTTAGCTTTCCAGCTGCAACTTGATCCCCTACCCACTCAGTGTCCATTCCTGCTGGCTCACATCTGGCTCCTACCTAGGCAGATGCTCCCCCTTTCCATGCCTCTCAAATACTGCTCACTCTTTCAGAGCAGATACCAAAGCCATCGTCTCTGTGCGGGAGTTCCCAGCACTCCTCCCAGCCAGACCCTAGAGCCCTCTAATCTATGTGTGTCCTGCACTCAAGAGTGACTTCTGTCTTTCATCCTATATCATATTATAATCTCAGAGCATGACCGTTACATGCTCTTTAGCAAGCAGACTGCATGTCTGGAGCTCAGGCCGAGAATGTGGTCATTGCTATAACCCCTGCTTATCTGTAGCAATAACTAACACAGCAATGTCTCAAGCATATTTCACTGTTTAGTGAGAGAAGGCTCATCTGGACATCTTGTCTACCGGGGTTGGATAAGATGAAGATGGCTTTGGGAAGAATTCCAGTAAGCAGAAAATGGGGAAGGACATTTTGGGTAGAATGCTGAGAGTCTATGGCACAAAGGAATGGCAGGGGAAGGCAGGGACAAATATGGGTGTCTGGAGGGAGGATGGGTAAAGATGGAGGCAGCATATTAAGTGCTGAGATGATGCTAGCCCCTTCTGTGTGTCCTTTCACTACTCAAAAACCCGGTAAGGATGCAAGAGAAAGAAAAGGAAACCGAGGCTCATGAAATGATAATGGATGATCAAGAGTACCCCCTCTCCTCCTTTTCAGTCAGGGTTTTGCTATATAGTCCAGTCTGGTCTTGAACTCACAATCTTCCTGTCTGCCTCCAGAGTCCTGGGATTATATGCATATGCCATCCCAACAGGCGCTGAACATTGCTTGAGTGTAAAAGGGAGCTGGGGATGCCAGGAACTCAGAGCTGGGTGTCTTCCAGGTCCCTGTCCCGATAGAGGCTCTGACCCAGAGGCTGTGTGTAGGAGTCCCCATCTTTCAGAATTAGTAGTGTGGTTAGAGTAGCAACGTGACTCTCTGTGGACGGAAGGTAGGTCGGATATGAGAGTCTCCCTCCGTGAACGTGTGTGCGTCATCTGACTCCTAGCCTGGATCTTTACTCTCAAAAACAAGTGACTTTTGTTCCTGTCAGCATGTTGGCTGGCCCACAACAAAGAGAGTAAGGTGAATTGGGCTGAGCTGGTGGGGCCCACTGGAGGCTCCCAGGGCCTTCCAGGGCAGCCGAGGTTGGGACAGAGCAGAAAAAGCGTTATTCCTCTGAGGACTGACTGAGTACAAAGCACTACTTACCAAAAACTGCCAGAGAACAGAAGAGCCATCCTTCATGAGTTTTTAAGGTTGTGGTAATCTGGTTCAGGGATCTTGAGGAAGTGAATTGCAACCTGGATGTACTTTGAAATAACCTGAAACTTAAAAAAAAAATTAATATTCAGGCCTTATCTTATATACTAATTTACTTTACAGGGAGTGGGCTCTGGGAATCTGTATAAAGCTCCCTAGGGATTTTGGAACAATTAATCTGGCATCACTCCAGGGAATGGGGGTTTGAAACTGGTCACTAATGAGAGAGAAAATCATTCCAGCTCAGACCCTGTACCTTTCTCCCATTGCTTGTTAGCTCCCTGCCCCCCACCCTCTGCCCCGCTTCCCTTCTCCATTATAAAGGCAAGGAGTCCAGAAAACTTCTTCTCTTATTTCTCTTTTCTGGGGGTGGGTGGGAGTTCCAGACAGGGTCTTATTATGCAGCTCTGGCTGTTCTGGAACTCACTATGTAGACCAGGCTGGCCTTGAACTCACAGAGATCCCTGTGCCTCAGCCTCCTGAGTGTTGGGATTAAAGGCGTGCACCACTATGCCTGGCCCTTATTTCTCTTTGGAGGGCAACATTCAAGGATATTTAAATATGAGTTACTAGTCACTAACACTTGCCTAACTTGTAGTTTTGTTCATTCAGATTGTCATTTTTGTTCCTGTTAGCGTGGGCTGGCCCGTGTGCACCTGTACAACTCATAACTATAAGCTGGGGTAGATACAGGTTATAGCTCCCAGACCTTGAAAGCAGAGTTGGATGATATCTGTCCAGGTCACAGTGATGAGAGTCTGTGCACTGGGAGTGGGAGAGACTGGTAAATTCTGGGGTCTTTTCCAGCACAGACCATTCCTAGCCTCAGTGTTAAGCTTCCTTGATTTTTTTTTTTTAGTTCTTTCTTTCTTTTGTTTCTTCCCTTCTTCCCCTCCCTCCCTCCTTCCTCCTTTCTTTCTTTTGAGACAGGGTCTCTCTACATAGTCCTGCCTGTTCTGGAGTTTGCTATGTAGACCAGGCTGGCCCCAAACTCACAGAGATCCTCCTGCCTCTGTCTCTTGAACAAAGACTGGGATTAAAAGCGTGTACCACCACACCCAGTGATTGTTTCATTGATTTTCGTCAGTTTTCTGCACCTCTTCAGGTTCGCTACCTGGGGATAACCCCCAGGTTAGGTGCTCTGGAATAATTTGTGTAGTGAAAAGCCGAAAGTAACCAGAAATGGAAGGAATCAGTGTCTGAAGCCTCCTTTGGTGCACCGTTTGAGTCATAGCTTGCGTCTTTGCTCTCAACAACAAGCTTTTACTGATGTCAACATCCTTCCAGACATAAGGGAAGCCCCGTAAGACGGAGACTTGGCACTGGACCGTGTCCTGACCAAAGCAGCCTAGGCTGTCAGAGACTCCAGACAGCACCCCGCAAATACCTGGCTCACCCAGCACCCCACAAACACCCGGTTCAGATGTTTTCTTTTACGTGTTTGTCTGGGCTGGAGAAGACGATGGGCTGACTCTGAACTTTCAATCTAATATTCTTTATTAGTTCAGGCTCTGAAGTTCAAGTTCTCTGATGTTGCAGCTATGCCTTTCAGGGAATGAAGGGTGTTGTGTGGCTAGTGATGGGAATCTGAGGGGAATACTCCTGGGAAGAAGAACCCATCGCTCCTGTTCCTTTACTCCAGATTCCTTCAAAGTTCCCACTTGATCCTTGGGTCTTTTATGGACACTTTGGTCATCATTCAAGCACGAGGTGACCTGCCCACGCCTGTTGTAGTTTTGTTCATTCAGATTGTCATTTTTGTTCCTGTTAGCGTGGGCTGGCCCGTGTGCACCTGTACAACTCACGAAGTTCTTTATCAGATACGTGTTTCCGATTGCTTTCAGTTAATAGCATTAGACGTGTGTGTGTGTGTGTGTGTGTGTGTGTGTGTGTGTTAGCTTTACCTTCTCAAGGAGACTTTAAGTACATTAAGGATAGGAACTCATTCCTAAGCTGGCCACTTCTCTGTATATTTTTCTTGAACAGCAGCTTGTATCAGACATTGGTCTAGGTCTTATGCATTTATTATCATTTTTCTTTATTCTTGAGAATTTTACACGTTTACAATGAGATGTTATCATAATAACCCCCATTTCCTATCATCAGCTCCTCCCATAACCTTCCCCAACACCACTACTTACTCCCCTCCTCCTCTTCCTCTTTCTCCCCCTCCTCCCCCTCCTCCTCCTCCTCTTTGTCCTCCTCCTTCAACTCAGTAAGTCCAATTCGTACTGCCCATATGTGCCTGGATGTGGGCCATCCTCTGGAGCATGGGAAACCTATCAGTGGTAATACTCTAAAAACGGGATCCTTTCTCCCCTAGCAGCTATCAGTTACCAAAAGCTCCTTAGTGAGAGGTGGATCCTTGGGAGCACCTCCTCCATCTCTGGTGGAATTTTGGTTTGATCTGAGTTTGTGAGTGCGATTGCTATGTCATGTCCAGAAGACAGCCTTTCGCAGACATCTTCCCCATATTTGACTCTTAAATTCTTTCCGCCTCCTTTTCCACGATGTTCTCTGAACCCTGGTGAGATATAGGGAGAGGTTGATATAGGTGTCCTATTAGGACTTAATCTCAGCACTTTGACCAATTATACACCTCTGCATTGATTGTTGACCACTGCAAAAAGAAGCTCCTATTACCAAGGTTGAGATCACTCATACCCTTTCTTCCCTAGCAGCCTGCACAGCACCTGCTGGCACTGTGAGAACTAGTCAGCAGGGTGGAAGCTTCCTGGTTAGTTTGAGAATCATTGCTCCATGTCCTGCAGCCAAAGTGTGTGGTATCTTCAGGGGTAAAACCTTGCTGTGTCTTCTTTGTATGTGTGCAGATATCAGGTAATAGGTTTTAGGAGGACCATGTAGGGCTGGTTGCGGGAGCCCACAGAGGCTTCCTAGTGAGAACTTAGTCAGGGTCAGAGAATCCGAGCTTGCTTTACCCAGCAGGACTGCATAATGGATGATTTGGCCAGAAGTGTGTTTTCCAGGTGTTTGGAAGGGTCTACACTTGGCTGTAGAGTGTGCTTTGATCTTGCAAGGGGGAGGTCTTTTGCCTCTCCTCTTGGTGTATTATAAAAAGCCCTCTTTAATAAGGGATGAGGCCGTTGGGTATTGGCCCAGGCCCTCCCAAAGCTATCCTGTATTTCTGTCCTTCTTCTCATTGGCTAGGTCTCTCTTTCTATCTAATATTTTCTTATCTCTCTCTCTCCTCCTCCTAAGAACCCTTTGAAAATTGGGAGCTGGACTCCCACAGCTGGTGAGATGGCTCAGTGGATAAAGGCACTTGCCACCAAGCCTGAGTTTGATCTGTGAACTCACATGGTGGAAGGAAAGAACCAACTTCTTCAAGTTGTTTTCTGACCTATAAACCCATGCCATAGCATTTGTGTATGCGTGTGCAGACACACACACACACACACACACACACACACACACACACACACACCCCAAGTAAAATGTAAAAAAAGAAAATGCCAACTAAGAGGCGTTAATATGACTAAGAAAATCATTTATCAGGAAAAGGAATGACAACTTATTTTTGTTTATCTGAAAGTGTCATATACTACCACATACTGGAAACTTTTTACTTGTCTGAGTAGAAAATAATATATTACAAAAGTGACAATCCAAGCAGAAGGAAATTTTATTAGGTCAAAATACGAGGTTATTGAATTAAAGTTTAAAATGAAATCATGACTCACCGATGGACATGGGAGCAAACCAACCATGTGAGTAAAAAACAAACTGAAGATAGAGTTCCTAGAACACTAAATCAAAAGATAAAGAAATGAAAATGAAATACTAGAACAACTATGAATGAAAGATACCAAAGAGACACCCCACAAATAACGGTTCCTAAAATTAATTTGCAGAATTACGTGAAGCAAAAAGCTTTGTGCAGAAAATGTATTCACTTGAAGAAAAATCTTTTATAAAGAAATGAATCTCTCTCTCTCTCTCTCTCTCTCTCTCTCTCTCTCTCTCTCTTAACCAAGAACTGGGTTATGTCCAGCCCAAACTAGCAGATAGACAGAAACTAAGTTCAAGGGATCACCAGAAACCTGTCTCCCGGTCTCTGGCTTCCCCACTGGGTTGACTGGCTTCATGCATGGGTAGCAGATTCCCACAGGGAACCAGTGTCTCTGGGTTCATGCTCTTCTAGCTCCGGGGAACAGAGACTTTCTGTTCTGCTTACCTGAAACTTGTGTTCATCTTCATTGATTGTTCCAGTTTCGTTTTTGTTGGCATTATAGGATCCTGATAAAAGGCAGTATGAGGAAGAGCCAGTTCACTTTAGCTCACTAGGTTATAATCCACCATGTGGGACAGTTACAGCAGCAGGAGTTTGAAGTAGCTGGTTACATCACACACGTAGTCAAGAGCAGGGGAAAAGGAATGTACACACGTTCATTTGCTTGCTTGTGCTCAACTTGGTTTCTCTACGCTTACACAGTTCAGGACCCTCTGCCTAAGGAATGATGCTGCCCACAGTAGGCTGGGTCTTCCCATATCAGTTAACAAAGACAGCTCCTCACAGATATGTTCACAGGCAGACCTAATGTTGACAGTCCCTCACTTAGACTCTCATCCCACATAATATAGGTTGCATCAATGACGATTAAAGCTAATCGCTACACTGACCTCTACTAGCCATACTCCAACCCCTGTATCAGTCTACATGTGACCGAGAAGGGCTGTTGCCTCACATGCATTGGCAACAGGAATGAGGAGTGGGTTAGCTCTATCCATGCTCGTGTGGGCTACAAGTCAGAGAGAAACAGCTTCTCAGAGGAAAGTGAGGCCACCAACTCCAGAAGGAAGGAGAATGGAGGCTGGGTGGACAGATAACAGCATGTCAGGTAGGTTAATAAAAGATCTACTTTCAGACCTATCCAGGTAGAACTTTTAAATCTAAAAGAGTAAAAAAAAAAAGCCTATAAAGTTTATAGGTATATATACTTTTCATTTATCTATCTATCTATCTATCTATCTATCTATCTATCTATCTATCTATCTATTTTACTTCCCGACTGTACTTCCCCTCCCTCCTGTCCTCCTAATCCCTCCCCCCTACCCCCCCCCCCCTCCTCTCCCCCCCCCATCCTCTCATCCTCTTCTGTTTCTCTTCAGAAAAGGGCAGGCCTCCCATGGATATTAACCAGCCATGGTATATCATGTTGCAGTGAGACTAGGTACCTCCTCTGCTATTAAGGCTGGATGAGGTAACCCAGTAGAGGGAAGGGTCCCAAAAGCAGCCAGCAGAGACAGAGACAGCCCCTGCTCCCACTGTTAGGAGTCCCACAGGAAAACCAAGCTACACAACTGTAACATATATGCACAGTCCAGGTCAGTCCCATGTAGGCTCCTTGGTTGTCGGTTCAGTCTCTGTGAACCCCTATGAGCCGAGGTTAGTTGATTCTGTGGATTTTCTTGTGGTGTCGATGACAACTTTGGATCCTACAGTTCTTCCCCCCTGTTCCCCGGGATCCCCTGAGCGCTATCTAATGTTTGGCTGTGGGTCTGCATCTGTTACCATTAGTTACTGGATGAAGCCTCTCTGATGGACCATTGAGCTAGCCTCCAATCCATGAGTATAACAGACTATCATTAGGAATCATTTCATTGACCCCCCCCCCTTCAGTCCTGTTTGGTTCTATCCCAGGTCTCTGTGCTGTCCAGATTCTGGATCCTGGCCCTCCAGGCAGTGTCAGGGGTGAGCTCCCTCTCATAGTGTGGGTCCCAAGCTGGACTAGTCATTGGTTGGCCACTCCCACAATTTCTGTGCCATCTTTACTCCAGCACATCTTGTAGGCATGACATATTGTAGGTCAAAGGTTTTATGGCTGGGTTGGTGTCCCAATCCCTCCACTGGAAGTCTTGTCTGGTTACAGGAGATGGCCAGCTCAGGCTCTGTATCCTCCATGGCTAGGAGTCTTAGCTAGGTCACCCTCATGCATTTCTGGAAGTTCCCATTGCACTAGGTTTCTAGGTCAGCCCTGAGAGGCCCCTGATTCCAGTTGTCTCTCCCCAAACTCTCTCCTTCCATCCTCCCCCTACTTGATCCCTCCTGTTCCCATCCCCAGCCTCCATCCAGACCCCCCTCCCCACTGTCCACCAGTGATGTCTATTCTACTTCCCCTTCACAGTGAGATTCATGCATCCCCTGCCCCCGAACTCTCTTCGTTACTTAGCCTCTCTGGGCCTGTAGATTGTAGCGTGGTCTTCCTTTACTTTACAGCTAATATCCACTTATCCATTTATAAGGAGTACATGCCATGTTTGTCTTTCTGGGTCTGGGATACCTCACTCAGAATGACCTTTTCTAGTTCCATCCATTTGCCAGTAAATTTCCCGATGTCCTTGTTTTTAACAGCTGAGTAATACTCCATTGTGTAAATGTACCACAATTTCTTTATTCATTTTTTGGTTGAGGGACCTCTAGGTTGTTTCTAGGATCTGGCTATTATGAATAAAGCTGCTATGAACATAGTTGAGCAAGTGTCCTTGTGGTACGGGTGAGCATTCTTTGAGTATATGCCCAGGAGTGGTATAGCTGGGTCTTGAGGTAGATAAATTCCCAATTTTCTGAGAGACTGTCATATTGATTTCCAAAGTGGCTGTACAAGTTTGCATTCCCACCAGCAATGGAGGAGTGTTCCCCTTGCTCCATAAAGAATTAACTCATGTGTGTGTGTGGGTGGAGTGGGGTGGAGGAGGTAGCAAGCATGCTTTAGATTTCTCCTCCACGTTTGAGCGGCACAATAAAGACATATAGCCCAGAATTCTATAAGTAGGCAAACTGTCACTTATCATATATGTACTCAGAAAGTACAAGTTTCAGGACTGTCCTTGACCAAACTGGGAACCAATTGTGCTCCTGAATAATAAGACTAAATCAGGTACAGATCATCGCTAAGCATGTTATCCCCAACCGTTCTGTTTATTTGCCACACTCTGGTCACACGGCCACTTATCAGTTCTTTCTGTGAATGTGCCCGAGTCCTTATTCTCATCATTGTTGTTCACACTCTTTCCCACATCTGGAACTCCCTTCAGTCCTCTCTTGCTGGCTGCTTCTTCATTATACTGCACCGCATTCGTCTCTTCTCTCCAGGTGTTAACTGGTTCCATGATGTAAACACAGGCTCCATTCTGTATTCTTGGGGGCAACTCTACTTCAGGCCACTAGTCACTATTTTTAATTTACATATATAAATTGTACGTGTTCATTTGCGTTACATGAATGTGGAGGCCAGGACTGAATGTATTCTGGCCACCTCTGAATTCCTAGGTTTTAGCACTATGCGGGGCACATAATGAAGCTCGGGTAACTGACTTAGCCATAACTTACAAGGTGAAAGGCAAATATGTTTTTTCCCTATTGAAAGCATGAACTATGACATTAAAAAGCGGTGAATAGGGCAAACTTGAAATCTCTCAATGAGGTGAAAGACAAAACAAAACAACCCAAACAGCACATTGCCCTTCCTGTTTCTAATCAGGCCTACAAACTGATGCCTGGTGTGATGCAGAAGCTGAGCATGGGATTAGCTGTGTTTGTAGAGTGCCTGTAGCCTCCAGGGAGGGCTCCCCTCAGTGGATGGGAGAGGCGGGGCCAGAGCAATTGTGCGCATGCGTGGAAGGGAAAGTTAAGTGAACAGAGCTCTCAAAGTGGGAAGGAGTCAACAGAGCGAAGCTGGAAAGGAGCATCCAAGACCTCTGTGTGTCTGGGGACTCCCCGTGGGCTGAGAATATTGCCGTGGAGACAGCTTTGGCCTGGGAGGGCACACGCACCTGGGTGGCAGGTGCATTTGTCCACGGCTGACACAAACTCCAGCAGGTGTAGCCAGGAAAAAGCTTCTAATTCATTCAGCCTGCGGGCTACAAGGACCTCTTGTGGCATAATCAAGAAAGGGCAGATTGATTCAGCACAGAGGCTTGCGGGATGGCTGCGGCGCAAGAAAGGACAGTCAAGGTGGAGCGCCAGGAATGTGTGTGGATGGGTGCACGAGGCTGTGCGTGGTGGCAAGGGGTGGCAGAAGGTTCTAGATACGAATCTGTACTACTCCCAGTGATAACAGGAGTAGTAATGGGTAGGGAGAGCAAGCAGGGATGCCCTCCGTTCTTGGAACAGTCTGTCTGTGTTTTAATAAGGATGTCCCCCAGGGCAGCCTGCCCACAGATCCGGGCACCCAGGAACCAGGAAGGGAGGCAGAGAGTGGCGCTCTGCTTTTCACTGCCTATAACCCCAAGCTAGTTCACTGTCATTTTGTAAACAATGGAAACGATTTCTGATCATTTGCCACTGCTTTATTAAATATGTTATGTTGCAGTATCTCATGTTGAAGTTAGAATGTCAGAAACACACACTAATATTTACAATTCTTTTGAACAACATACTATAGTGACACATCAAGGTGTACATTATATTTAAGGTTTATTTATTTGCATTTTATGTGTATCAGGTTTGCTTGCCTGCATATATGTGAAGCATGGGTGTGCCTGGTGCCTGCAGAGGCCATAAGAGTCTCCTGGGTCCCTTGGAACTGGAGTTATGGGTGATTGTGAGCCACCATTCGGGGAGTGAGAATTGAACCTGGGTCCTCTTCAAGAGCAGCAGGTGCTCCTAACTGCTGATCCATCTCTTCAGCCTCATACATTCTTTTTGAAAAACAGAATATCGGTTATATATTTTTGACAATGTCATACATGTAAACAACGCCTCTGGATTGGGGATAGCCCTATCTCCTCCCTCCCACTCACCCCAGGCACCCCAACAGGTCTCCCTTTCTACTTCATATCTTGTTAATAACTCACAGCTTCCAATTAACGCTGCTCGTTAGAATGCTGTCTGATCTTGGTTGACTTGACCTTGGGCAGGGAACCGTAGCTGCAGTGAATTAGTTCATGGGTGTCATGGCCAGCGGACAGCATTTCTCAGCACTCTTTCCCATCCTCTGACTGACGCTTACGTTATTTCCATCCATCTTATTCCTTGAGCCTTGGAGGTGTGTGTGTGTGCGTGTGCATATGTGTGTGTGTGTGTGTGTGTGTG
>CABHPP010149517.1:33235-70431 GCA_902168425.1 Peromyscus attwateri
GTGTGTGTGTGTGTGTGTGTGTGTGTGTGCGTGTGTGTTACCATTTAGGGATGAGCCTTAGCAGGCACTTATTCTCAGCACTTTCACCAGTCCTGAGTCTGCATTAACTGCTGTTCACTGCAGGAAGAAGCTTTTCTGGCCGAGGCTGAAGAGAGCACTAATCTATGGGGATACTAATAAATATTTAGAAGACAGTTTGACAACATGTTCTTTAGCAAAACAACAGCAGTATGCTCCTCCCTAGGGCCTGGGAGCTCCAGAGGCTCGGGCTTTTGACATGAGCATGTTTATAACACTAGACTTGAATTTCTTCTGTGGAGCAGGCCTCGAATCAAACCCCAAAGTAGTTGTTTACACCTGTAATCCTCCGGCCTCTATTGCTCTGTTAGGCGTATCTTGAGGCATACATTCTTGTGGTTTATAACTTTTAAAAGAATGAAAATATAAAGAATGGCATGAAGTCTTCAATGTAAGGTTATGATTAAACTATATTTAAAAAAATATAGCATAAGACAGCAAAAAAAAAAAAAAATCCCCTTCCGTAACATGGTTAGAGCCCTTCAGGAGGAGCTGGTAATTTATACAAACTTTAAAATGTACATATAAAAGAAGTTTGTTACGTTTCTTAACATGCATCATACAGGTCACAGACTGAAGGTCTGATTGTCAAGTCTGTTTGAGAAATCAGCTGGTTGGGGCATTGTTTGCCACCTTAAAATATCTTCAGAGTATCACTGAACCTTTTGGAGTATCTTAGGAATTCTTTTGGTGTTCAAGTGCCCTGTGGTTCAGGTATTGACTTTTTATTTTATTTTATTTTTTTATTTTTGCACAGACATTATCCTCTATACCAAGTGGTTCTTTTTTTGTACTAGTCACACCCTTGATTGTTGCAGAACCCTCATTCACCTCATCTGGAATCTTCTTTTACAAAATGAAAAAACTTAATTATGTGTATTATGTGAATGTATGCATGTGAGTATGTGCACATGAATATATGTGCCTCAGGAGTCCAGAAGAAGACATCGGATCCCCTGAGATGGAGTTACAGGCAGTGGTGAGTCACCCAATGTGGGTGCTGGGAATTGAACTTGGGTCTTCTGCAAGAGCAGTACCTGTTTTTAATGGATGAGCCATCTCTCCAGCCTCCTCCACATTTGGGATCTTATGGTAATTTTTAAAAGGTGCATGTAGGTCCTGAAATTCCGGCTCTGGCTGTTCAATTGTGTGCTCTTCTATGACATCAGCTGGTGTTTGAGAAGTTAACTGTAAAACATCTACACCTTTTCTCTAAAAATTTCCTAATAATGTCTTTTGTGAGTTCCCTTTTCATACTTAATGTAAGACACTCAATGTCTAAGCTGCAGACAACAGTTCTCATTGTAGCCTTTTGAAACATGGGGTAGGTGACTGCACAGATCCCTGTCTGTGAAGCCATGGGCATGGTCTAGATGCGTTCTTCATGACTTCCTTTGTCGTCCCTGTTCAAAAGCCAACAACAAAGGAGATCTGAAATGCCAAGGAATCTTCATTATTGCAACACTCCTTTTCTTTAGGTATGTCAAAGAGTGAGGCACATGATGTACACTGATTGGCAACTGAGGCACAGAACTCACTTCCCACCCATGGGGCTCTCCTTACCTCCCAGATCAATGCACTCTGTGACACAGGAAGCCATGGAGAGTGAGACTTGTTCAGTATCTTGAGACTGTGGTGTCATCTGAAAGGGAAAGATGATAATTCATGATCCCCAGTCTTCATGTGTGACCTCATAGGTGAGCTTTTGTTGTCTGTCTGGGACAACGCTGAGTCTGGGTGGGTATGAGGCAGCGGGCCTACACTCTCTTAGCCTTGAGGTGACTCCTCACTTTAGCCTTAAAGGCGGATTCTGTTGGCTTACTGAGAGCAATACCCTCTGTCCCGCCTGTAACTCTGGCAGAGACTTTAAAATATGGCCTTATCCTTCACCTAGTCTCTGAGAAAGGCTGCACTGCATGCTACCCAACCTTCGAGCATCCATCTAATTTTAGGAGAATCATCAGAAAAAGTACATACAAAAGGTGGCGAAATACATGTCGTAAAGGCATCCGCCCCTTGTGTTTTATTGCAGCATTAATCACAATAGCCAAAATGTGAAGGCAACACATTGGCGGATGAATATATAAAGAGAAGTTTATACGCATATATGCATTGGCATGTATGCATAGGCATATGACAGAATATGGCTTAGCCTTGGAAAAGAAGGAAAACACTGCTGTTTGCTATAGCATTGATGGACCTGTAGAACAGCGTGCTAAGCTTTAAAAAGTGGTGAAGCAAAAGTGTTGCAGATGTCACTCAGTTAAATGTGCGATATCAGAGATCAAGTTCACAGAGACAGAATGGGAGCCACGAGGGCTGGGTGGGAAGTGGGGAGATGCAGGCCAGAGGTTATAAAGTAGCAGATAGATGGGAAGAACAAGTCTAGAGAGCTGATGTTCAACATGAGGACAGATGTTAATAAGATAGATATTTTTGTTTAATAAGTGGATTTTAGTCATTTTGTCACACAGAATAACTGTGAAATAATAGTCATGTTAACCTATTCCTATATATAACCATATATATATTTATATGTATCTACACAGCACACCCCACAAATACCATGAGAAAATGAGGTTCCATAGCCACTAGATGACACCATAGCAGCCCTTGTGCATCAGATGAAATGGACTTCAAATAGGAACTATAATGTTGTGGGATGGGGTGGGGATGCTCGTGGGCTGAGGCTGGTGACAAAATAGATTTCCATTAAGTGACTGTCCTTGCTGGGTGGCGGCGGCGGCGGCGGCGGCGGCTGCGGCGGCGGCGGCGGCGCACGCCTTTAATCCCAGCACTCTGGAGGCAGAGCCAGGCGGATCTCTGTGAGTTCGAGGCCAGCCTGGTCTATAGAGTGAGATCCAGGACTGGCTCCAAAACGACACAGAGAAACCCTGTCTCGAAAAACAAAACAAAACAAACAAACAAAAAAGTGCCTGTCCTTTAGCTACACTGAAGTTGGCAGGAACTTAAGATAACTGGTGGGAAGCATGACTGGACTCGGCTACAGCAGGTGCAGAGTCAACCACGCCACCCTCATCTTACAGCAGCCTTACCTGGGCCGCTGCCTTCCAGAGACTGGCTGCTAATTTTCCCCTAGACTTATCCCAACCTTTCTCAGTCGCTACTGGCTTCATAATTCGGGTCCGATTGCAGCCTCCACTCAGGTTTGGGGAGCAAAAGCCAAAATGGACTCAGGAGAAAACAGTTTATATTCCAAAGACGAGCATGTGGACGGATGCAGATGGAAGCCTGGGAAAGATGTGTGGAGCAGATTCAAATGGCACTAGACCGAGGAGAGCGGGAGGAAGATCAGAGTGGATTTATTCTGTGCGTTTATTAGATACCATGGGCTCACTGGGTTATTAACAACTAGAAATGGTTGCAAACATTTCTTGGTTGACTGACTGAATGTTGTGTTTGGTACAGCTAGACTACTTGTCATCCTGTGGAGAAGGGACTGGTGAAGTGAGTCATGTGAGATCTCTGTACCCATCACCACACATGTCTCCAGGAAAGCCCAGAGGTCACTTTCCTCATTAAGACATTGAGAAGGCTGTCCATGAAGGTACACTTGCATCTCTGAAGAAGGCTGGGTAGCTCTACGCCAGGAATGGTAGGGATACACACCTTCATTGAGCTGGGCTCTCTGGTTTCAACAGGAATGATGGTATCGCAGAGGCCAAATGCTGTACTTCAGCTCTCACGGGCACAAGACTAACCACAGACAACAGAAAGAACCTGCCAAAGGTCACATTGTTTTGAAACAGGATCTTTCGTTGGGATGAATTGATCACAGGGCGTAGATGAATGAAAAAGACTGAGAGCTTGCTAACAGTGTTTCTCAACAATTGAGTCATGACTCCTTCAAGGATCTAATGACCCTTTCACAGGGCTCACCTAAGACCATCAGAAAACAGATGTTTACATTATGATTCATAACAGTAGCAAAATTATAGTTATGAAGTAGCAATGAAAATAAATTTATGGTTGGGGATCACCACACATGAGGAACTGTGTTGAAGGGTCACAGCAGTAGGAAGGTTGAGAACCACTGATATGAACGGTCTAGTCAACCAAAGGGACTTGTGTTGCTTCTCACCTACTTTCCAGGCCTATAGTCTCATGGTTGAAGGAACAAGTGACTCACATAGGTTTCAGTTGGCACCTTTTCTGACTCATTTGTGTGCTTGCTCAAAGACCCTGTGTATAAGTGGTCATATTTACAGGGATCAGGGCTCTGCATGATCTCAACAACGGAGACTTACCCCAACGGGTTCTTTTTTGACAATGAGTACTGCCTGACTTGTCAGCTGAACTAAGCCTCTGGCCTATTCCCTAAGGGAATCAGCTCTCGGGGGCCCAAGATTCATTACAACCATTCCACCAGGGAGGGGAACACATGTTTTTCTTAACTGCAGTACACACATGTATTCTGACTACACAATTGCTTCCCTGCCTAAAAAATCCTCTGCCAGCATCACCATCTGTGATTACAAAATATGGTATCCACTGGATACCACTTCTGATCAAGACAGTCATTTCAACGGAAGAGCAACAACGAGCTCACACCCACAGATTGATGAGTACAAGCATATACCCCACCAGAGGCAACTGGCCTAATAGGAATATATAATGGTCTGCTGAAGATCCAGCTGTGATAGGAGATAGGCAATTACACCCCAAAAGGATTGGGCCCTACATCAAAGGTATCAGTGATCTCTGAATCAGAAATAATTACATGGTTTCCATGGCTTTGGGCTTCAGGGACAGAAGCAAGGCTGGTTCTTCACTCAGCCTTCTGGCCTACTCACAGAACTTTGTTTCCCCTCTTCCACAAACACTTTTGGTTTGTGCTTCGAGACTTGATGCTGAAGGATCCAAAGCCTCTACCGGGAAACACACTGTTGTCCATTGATTTGGAAACGACTTCCATTTGGTCATTTTGGGCTTCTCACATCACTGAAATCAACAGATAGAAGAGGGATCCTCTGGCTGTGATAACTGTTCTTCACTGCCAAAGGGAATAGTGCCACTTCATGGGAGGACCACATCTAGAACCCCGGTGGATTTTCTGGGGTATCTTCTAGGAATCCATATCTAACAGTAAAAGTTAACACAGGACAAATAACTTCCTCAACCTCTGACTAAACGTGCAACCACAGGCGACTCAGATCCTCCAGGGAAAATAATGCCCCACCCTATAAAACCCTACCATCTGAGAACTGGTTGAAGACCAAGGATATGGAAGAATTGGACAGTGGAATGGGGAGTTATAAGTGTTAATTATGGCTGCATGACCAGTGGCTTGGACTGTGTGTGTAAACATGTATGCCCATTTTCTCTCTTCTTCTGACCCATATTATTTTTGTCATATTTATTATTTATTTTTGAGACAGCGTTTCTCTATGTAGCCTTGGCTGTCCTGGAACTTACTATGTAGATCAAGCTGGCTTCAAATTCACAGAGATCCGCCTGTCTCTGCCTCCCGAGTGCTGGGATTAAAGGTGTGTGCCGCTAGGCTTGGCTTTTGTCAAGATTGTTATTAACACATGTTAAGTGTTCTTACTGATCAGGGTCTCACAGGGACATTTCCGCATCGACATATCATGCTTTCATTAGCTCTCCCCTCCCTCCTGCCCTTCCTTGCCCCCACCTTCGCTTCTTTTCCCTCCCTTAACAGTCCCACTTCTTTGTCAGCTCTTAAAAAAATGTATCTCCATTATTTTGGGGGAAAACACCTGTTCTCTTTCACTTTCCACAGTGACTTCCAACCCCATCCGTTTCCCTGCCAATGATGAAATCCATCCATCTTTACAGCTACATGATTTTTCTGTTGCACCACATCTTCCTTATCTAGGGACCAGCCAATGGGCACACAGGTTGGCTGTGTATCCTGACTATTAGTGCAAGCATCTCCTTCAGAATCTTATGTCATTTCTCTGAAATATGTAAATAGGCCTGATACTGCTGCATTACAGGGTGGATCTAGTTTTAGGGTTTTTTATTTGTTTTTTTTTGTTTGTTTGTTTTGAGGAAACTGCACTCTGCTCTCCCTAGTGACTGCATGAATTTATATTCCCATGAACAGCAATGTTTAAGGGTTCCTTTCCCTCCACATCTTTCCATCTTGATGTAGTTTAAAAAATATTTTACTCAGTCTTTGACAATTTAATATATGTGTACATTGATCATATCCACCCCCAACTTACCCCTTTCACTGGCTCTGGGTACTTCCACGACACCCCTCAAGACACCCCCTTGCACCTTCATGTCTTCTCCATATTTGGGGGGAGGGGACGGTAACTCTCTGAGTTTGATTAATGCTGCCTGCTGGGATGTTGACTGGTCTTGTTGGCTTGATTGTGGGCAGGTCTTAACTGCAGTGAGCTTGTGAATGCAATGACCATGACATGTCCAGAAGAAGCATCTCAGAGTACTTACCCTGGGTTATTTCCACTTCCTTTTTCCTCAGTGTTTCTTGAGCCTTGGGGGTGGCGATATAGACGTTTCATTTAAGGCCAACAATCACTTCTTCATTCTCAGCATGTTGACCAGTTATGAGTCTTTGCATTAACTGCTTCCCACTGTAGAAGAAACTTCTCTGGCTGAGGTTGAAAGAAGCACTAGATTGTGGATATAAATAAATATTTAGGAGGCAGTTTGACAATATGTTCATTTAACACTCCAACAGTGGCAGGTCCCTCCCAAGCCATGGCGTTTTGGTCATATTTACGGTATCAGACATGAATTCTCTCTGGTGGGGGTAGGCCTCAGATCTCTTAGAAAGCAGTTGTTGGGGCTGGAGAGATGGCTCAGTGGTTAAGGGCACTGACTGCTCTTCCAGAGGACGTGGGTTTGATTCCCAGCACCCACATGATATCTAACAACTGTCTGTAACTCCAAGATCTGACACCCTCACATAGACATACATGTAGGCAAAAGCACCAGTGCAAATAAAATAAAGATAAATAAATTATTAAAAAAAGAAAGCAGTTGTTTATCCCCATAAACTTCATGTCACCATTGAGTGGGGTCCACCTTGCTTGTTAAGTCGGTATTAGAGCATTGATGACTCTTCTCTCCTGGTGTCTGCACAGCACCCTCTGGCTCCATGAAAGCTAGCCGGCAGGGAGGAAGTTGAAGATCAGCTCCAGCTGGATTTCTCTGTGTCATCAACAATAGTTACTATTTAGTTACTGTGGGCAAACAGAGCAATGTCAGTGGGATCTGTGGTTTTGGGTGGGGGGACTTTCGGGATTTTTTTCACCAATAACTTGTAAGAAGATATTCCACATCTGCACTGAAACTTTTGTTTAGTATCATATTGCTTCTGGGAACATTATCCACATGTAGGGTACATCCATTCAAACTTTTATTTTTAAAAAATGATGTTTTAAAATTAGCTTACAAAGTAGTGGGTTTCCATAATAGCTTTTTATATCTCTTTAGTTTTAGTTAATTCACTTCCAACCTTTCTTCTTTCCCACCACCCCCTGGGGCATACTCACTTAAACTTATAACTCCCCAGGAGTTGCCTCCATCTCTACTCTTTTGTTTTAATTATTAATTATTTGAGAACCCTATGCAATCAATGCATTTGGGTCCTGTTAACCCCAATGCCTCCCCCTAACCCTTCACAGATCTACTTCCACCTCCCCAGCCCCACCCCCAGCTCCATGTGCTCTTTTAAAAAAATTAACCCATTGACTCCAATTTTTGCTGTCTGTATTTCTGGGAGTGGGGCCATCCATTGGTGAGTGATTGACCTACAAAGAGCCAAAACCTTAAAGAAAGCTGACTCTTCCTCCTCCAGAATCCATCAACTGTCCATAGATCCTTAGTTAGTAGTGAGGACCCAGGGAATCATTCCCATTCCATGCTAGGATGTTGACTGGCTTGGTCTTGTGCAGGTCTTGTGCAGGCAACCACAGGGCAGCCTGTAATGTCCAGAATACACTGTTTGCTCTGATCTGTCCTGACCTCTGGCTCTTACAGTCTTTTCCATTGGGCATGCCACTGACAGTTATTCTCTGCAATTAGGAGTTTCTGCATTAACCACCCTCCAGCACACAAGGAAACATTTCTGGTGAGGTCTGAGAACGGCATTAATCTATAGGTAGAGAGATAGCATTTTAAATGGCAGTTTGATACCATATTCATTTAGCATAATAATATTAGTAGGTTCATCCTTGGTGCTTGTGAGCTACCGGATGATGGGGTCTTGGCTAGATTTATAGTTCTAGGCATACGTGTCCTCCCGTGGGATGAACTTTAAGTCTAACTGGAAGAGGTTGGTTACTTCAGTAACATTTATGCCACTATTACGCCCTTGGGCTTATCTTGTCATGCTGGCCATTGTTGCAGTTCACAGGTACACAAGACTGTTGACAACTTTCTTCTCTCTAGCATCCTCCATAGCACCTTCTAGTACTATGAAAGTTAGCCAGCGGAGGGAAAGCTTCCCGGCCAGTGCGAATTTGATTTCTCGATGTCTTGTGACCAATTTGTGTGGTGTCTTTGACAATAGATACTTGCCATCAAGTTCTGGGAACAACCAAGAGAAATGGCAATGACTTATATTGTTTTGGAAGTCTCTGGGACACCTCTGACCTATGACTTTAGGAGAGTTATCCCACACTTGGCATTGGGATTTTTCTTTGGCATCCTATGGCTTCTGGGTGAGTATCATATGCTATGTAGGGTAACTCCAATTAATCAAATTTACATTATGGCTAAGGATGGGGAACACTTTAAAAATATTTCTGGACAGGTGTGGTGGTGTATGCCTTTAATCCCAGCACTTGAGAAGCAGAGGCAGGTGAATCTCTGTGAGTTTGAGGCCAGTCTAATCTATAAAGCAAGTTCCAGGACAACCAGGGCTACACAGAGAAACCCTGTCTTGAAACCAACCAACCAACTAACCAACCAACCAACCAACCAACCAACCAACCAAACAAACAAACAATTTCTAGCCATTTGTATTTCTTCTGAGACCCCTATTTCAGTTCCATAGCCTAGTTTTTAATTGGGTTGTTTGTTTTCCTCAGTGTTTAGCTTTTTGAGTTCCTTGTACATGCTAGACAGGACCATTGCAACCAAGAACTCACAGCAGCTGTGGTTGTTTGCATGAATCCTCTGCCAGATGTAGAGCTGCCTGTTCAATTAACAACTTCTTTTGAAGTACAGAAGTCTGTTAATTTCATGATCACCAACTTGTTGATCATTGGTCCAATTTCCCAGGTGACTAGAGTGCTGTTGAGAAAGTCCTTACCTAAGCTTGTATCCTGAAATAGTACCCGCTACTCTTTCCTCTAGATGTTTCAGAGTTTCATAGCTCTTTGATCCACTTGGAATTGATTTGTGTGCAGGGTGAGAATGAATGCTCAAAGTTCATTGTTCTACATGTAGATGTCCAGCTTTTCCAATACCCATTTGTTAAAGATACTGTCTTTTTTTTTATGTATGTTTTCGTCAACTTAGTCAAAATCAGGCTTGTAGATCTATACAGACTTATATCTGGGTCATCAACTTTATTCCATTGATCAGTGTGTCCATTTTTGTGCAAATATCACGCTCTTTTTACTACTGTGGCTCTGTGGCTTAACTTGAAACCTGGTATGTTTATGTGGTAGATCACATTTAATTGATTTGTGTATGTTGAGCCATCCCTGTATCCCTGGAATGAAGCCAACTTGATCATGGTGAATGATTTTTTGGGTGTGTTCTTGAACACGATTTGCAAGTATTTTGTTGAGAATTTTTGCATCCACATTTATCAGAGAAGTTGGCTTTTACTTCTTTTTGTTGGTGTTGTTAGAGCTTTATTTGGTTTTGGTATCAGGGTAATGCTGACTTCACAAAAAGAGTTTGAAAGTTTTCCTTCCACTTCTACTTTATGGAACAATTTGAGATTGATACTAATTCTTCTTTGAAGGTCTAGTAGAATTCTGTGCTAAATCTATCACGCCCTGGGCTTTTTTCAGTTGGGAGACTTTAAATTACTGCTTCTATCTCATTGGTTGTTATAGATCTGCTTAAATTATTAACCTCATCTTGTTTTAACTTTGGTAGGTAATAAGCATCTAGAAATTCAATTGTTTCTTTTAGATTTTCCAATTCAGTGAAATATAAATTTTAGAAGATTGTCCTCATATTCTCTGAATCTCCTCAGTGCCTGATGAAATATGGCCCCTTTTATATCTGATTCTATTAATTTAGGTCTTTTACTCTCTTTCTTTTGGTTAATTTGGCTAAGGGTTTATCAATTTTAAAACTCCAAGAACCAATTCATTGAAGCCTTTTATTACTTTTTCATTTCTATTCCGTTCATTTCTGCCCTGATCGTCATTATTTCTCTACATCTACTGCTTTTGGGATTAGTTTTTTCCTGTTTTTCTAATGCCTCAATGTTTATCATCAGGTTGCTTACCTGAGATCACTCTGATATTTTAATGTAGGCACTTAGACTTATACACGTCCTTTTCAGGACCGCCTTTGTTGTATCTCACAAATTTAGATATTGTGATGACTATTCTTGGTTATCAACTTGGCTACATCTGTAATGAACCAAAACCCAAGTGTCTGCGTAGACCTGTGAGGGATTTTTTCCCTCAATTAAATAATTTGAAGTGGGAAGACCCACTTTTAATCGGGATCTTTTGAGGTAGGAAGACCCACCTTTAATCTGGACCACACCTTCCGATGGCAGCCTACATAAAGGACATTGCAGAAGGAAGTGTGCTTTCTTTAGCTGCTTGCTCTCGCTCTCGCTGGCAAGATTATTCCTTCACTGCATTGGAGTCTGTATTCTTTGGTATTTGGGTGGAATGTTGTGTAGATGTCTGCTAGGTTCATTTGCTCTATGATTTTTATTTTTTTATTTTTTTTTGGTTTTTCAAGATAGGGTTTCTTTGTGTAGCCCTGGCTGTCCTGCTTTGTAGACCAGGCTGGCCTTGAACTCACAAAGATCCTCCTGCCTCTGCCTTCCAAGTGCTGGGATTAAAGGCATGCTCCACCACCGCCAGGCTCTATGATGCTACTTAGTTCAGTGTTTATTCACATTCTTGGTGCAGTCAGATCTATCTAATAGTGGAAATGGGATCCTAAAGTCACCAGTGTCACTGTGATTTTAAATTTTGCAGTGTTTGCTTTATGGAATTGGATAGGCCGGTCTGTTTGGAGTATCTGGTCTGCCCCTGTGGGTTAGTACTGCCATTATCCAGACTCTGTTATCTGATCGTAGAGTAGCAGGTGACTACAGAACAGGCTTTGTTAAGTCCGGATTAGTTTAGGGAGTAAAGCGACTTCAGTGCTTCTCTGTATGCTAACGCGTTAGTGTGAATGCAAAAGGAAAGGCCGGCATTCTGGGAGATGAGTGGCGTTTGTAGATGAATAGTTAAAGAGGGGTGCACACAGGAGTGGGAACGGTTAACAAGGGGGAGATGGGCCGGCTATAGAGGAGTTTGTTAACGGCAGATGAAAGAGACAAACGTGCGGGCAGGTATGGTAAACCAGGTTTGTCTCTGGGTTTTGGGAGATGGAGCAGTGAGAGAAGTGGGGAAGGGAAAAGGGGAAGGGAAGCGCAGAGGGTCTGAAACGGGACAGCGCGTCCTGCTACAATGTTTCTTGTACTATGTAGAGAAGACAGCGGAGGGAGGAGAGCTGTTTGGAGCTGTAAGACTACAGAATCACTGGGAGATAAAGAACAGTGGGGAAAGGGCCAGGGGTGGAAATACAAGAAAAAAATCGCTGTCCTGAATGTTGACCTCCTCATCTTGGCTGTTTAGCTGCTGTTTCCTTGGTCCTGGGCTGGGTTGCCTTTAAAGGTATGGTTCTCAAGTGGGTTCCCGGCATCCCGTGCGGATGGTTTTCTTTCTTTCTTTCTTTCTTTCTTTCTTTTTTTTCCTTTTTCGGTTTTTTGAGACAGGGTTTCTCTGTGTAGCTTTACGCCTTTCCTGGAACTCGCTTTGGAGACCAGGCTGGCCTCGAACTCACAGAGATCCGCCTGCCTCTGCCTCCCGAGTGCTGGGATTAAAGGCGTGCGCCACCACCGCCCAGCTGGTGCGGATGGTTTTCTTGATGCTGTTCTACCAGGCCATGGATAGCGGGATGGCCAAGGCAAACTCCCAGCCAGGGCTGCGGTGTTCCTTCCTACAGGGTGGGGAGCAGCTGGTGTGGCTGTGTGGGGCAGTACTCCTGCAGCTTGTCTTTCCTTGGTGCCGCACTAAGCGCACTAAGCGTGGCTCTGGCTCCAGTCCCTGGGGACGCCTCTGTGAAATCCCTACACATCTCGCCTCGGTAGATTTCCTGGTTGGGGTCTTTTAGACCCCATTTGCGTGAGGTGGATGCTGCTATGGCTTTGGTGGCTGTTTTTGTTGCGTCAGCCTAGACCTGTCAGACGGTAGAGAAAGTTCATGGGTCTGGTAGATGAGGTTTCCTGGGGTGCTGATCAAGTCAACTCTGGGACTTGGAGATGTAGCGGATGGAGTGATAAAACATCCCTATTCCCTTTAGTCTAACCCAACTGTAATTCTATCCACCATTTTACCAGGAAGACCTTGCCTTGACTCTCATAATCTCATATGTTCTACTATCCGCTCACCCTTAAAGCCTCCATTGCTTTTAGTAGGAAAGCCATTTTCACAGAATTCATTCTTCCATTCCATGTGTCATCCCATCATCTTGTATCTTGATCAGTTTCCTTCTTTGGTGTTTTTTATCATTATTGTTTTTATTTATGTGTCTATGTGTGCATCTTTGTGAATGAATGCCGCACGTGTGCAGGTGCCCGTGGAGGGAGGTCAGAAGAGGAGTCAGAGCCCCTGGAGCTGGAGCTATAGGAGGTTCTGAGCCCACTGATGTGGGTGCTGAGAATGGACCTGGGGTTCTCTGGATGAGCAGCACGTGTCTGAATCATCGCTCCAGCCTTGTCTTCAGTATTTTAAAGTTTGCGTTGTGGAGGCCTTTTACTGAATTTGTTAGTAGGCTTGTTCCCAGTTATCGTATTATTTTTTGAGGCAATTGTGAGTGAAATGGTTTCGCTGATTCATTTTCAGGTTGTCTGTCGTATGTATATAGGAAGGGTCCTGACTTTTGCAGCCTGCCACTTCGATGAAATCTTCATTAGGTTCGAGAGTTTTCTGCCATAGTTTGAAGGGTCTCTTTTGTGTAGAATCATGTCATCTGCACATAAAGACACTTGGGATTCCTTCTTTTGTATTTATATCCCTTTGTTTTCTTCTCTTGCCTCATTCCTCCAGCTAAGTCTTGAAACACTGTATTGAATTTGGAGACAGTGGCGCTTTGTTCCTGATTTTAATGAAAATGCTTCAAATTTTCCCGTTTTTAATCACGATGTTGGCTGTAGTTGTATCATATGTAGCCTTTATTATGTTGAGACATGTTTCCTTAATTTCTGGTCTCTTCAGGGTTTTCAGTCATGAAGAGATGGTGGGTTTTGTCAAAGGCATTTCCTATGATCACATGGTTTCTGCCCTTGAGTACATTTGTGTGATGTATTATATTTGTTGAGTTGTGTGTTGAACCATCCCTGCTCTGGAATGAAGCTAACTTGATCATGATGAATGAAGTCAGTTTGCAAGTATCTTTTGAGAATTTTTTTTTCATTTTTCTTTATTAAGAAATTTTCGCCGGGCGGTGGTGGCGCACGCCTTTAATCCCAGCACTCGGGAGGCAGAGGCAGGCGGATCTCTGTGAGTTCGAGGCCAGCCTGGTCTACCAAGTGAGCTCCAGGAAAGGCGCAAAGCTACACAGAGAAACCCTGTCTCGAAAAACCAAAAAAAAAAAAAAAAAAAAAAAAAAAAAGAAATTTTCTACTCATTCCACATACCATCCACAGATCCTCCCTCCTCCCTCCTCCCACCCCCCGGTGCTCTTTCCCAAGCCACCCCACATACCCCAAATCAAGGGTCTCCCATGGGGAGTCAGCAGAGTCCAGCACACTGAGCCTGGGCAGGTCCAAGCCCCTTCCCACTACACCAAGGCTGTGCAAGGCGTCACACCACAGGCCCCGGATTCCCAGAAGGCTGCCTTTGTCCAGTGACTGATGGAGGCAGATGCAGAGATCCACAGCCAGGCACCAGGCTGAGCTCCAGAAATCCAATTGATGAGAGAGAGGAGAGATTCTGCAGGCGAGGGACGTCGAGATCATGATGGGAGGACATGCAGAGATGACCGGCCACACTAGTGGAAGCCCATGAACTGTGAACTGGTGGCTGTGGAGCCCCCATGGGACTGGACTAGGCCCTCGGGATATGGAAGACAGTTGTTTGGCTTGAACTGTTTGGGGGGCACCCAGGCAGGGGTATCGGGATCTGTCCCTGATCTTTTGAGAATTTTTATGTCTATGTTCATCAAGGGATATTGGTCTATATTTGTTCTTTTTTTTTTTTTTTAAATCTGGTTTTGGTATCAGGGTAATACTTCAAAAAGTGAGTTTGAGAGTATTCTTTTATGTTTTATGGAATAATTTAGAATGGATAGTGGTTCTTTAATGGCCTGGTAGAATTCTGCCGGGAATCCATCTGGGTGTGGACTTTTATTTGGAAAAATTTAAATTACTGCTTCAATCTCACTGTGTGTTGCATATCTACTTAAAAAAAATCAATCTCATTTTTGATTTAGCTTTGGCAGATTATATGCATCTATGAAGCCATTCATTCCTTTTAGATTTCCCAAACTGGTGGAATATAAATGTTTTCGGTATGTCTTTATGATCTTCTGAATTCCATTGGTAACTATTGTAATACCCCCTTTTATCTCTAATTTTGGTATTCTTTCTTTTGATTAATATGGCTAAAATTTGTCAATCTTGCTTATCATTTCGAAGAGACAATTCTTTGTTTCATTGATTCATTGCAATTTCTCTGTGTGAAGAAACCTGATACTTTTATCCTGATCAAAATCCTCTTGCTGAGCTTTCCTCCGCTGTGTCTGCCTGCTCTGTGGATATTGCTGTTTCCTCATTCATTAGCTGACTTTCCCCGCACATCACCAACTTCCCACTCCAGGTCCTGGATTTGGTACACCTGCTTATTGCGTCCTCTTGGAGGTAATGGATCCTTTTTAATAGTAAACTTGAACTCTTCATTTCCCAGTTTCCCTACTTCAGCATTTTGAATGCGGTAGACGCACTGCTGGAATCTTTCAGAGGAGCTGCGTTGCTTTGCTTTTCTAGGTTTCTCGTGGTTCTGTGTTGTGGTGTGCACATCTGTTAGTCGGATATCTCTTCCAGTTTTGTTTGCCAATCTTCGTATTGATCGGCCTATTGTTGAGTTCACCCGCAGGGAAAAAAAAAACAAACTGCTGTTACAGCAACAGCATGAAGCCGTACAAGATACTGACATACATTTATGATGGTTAATCTTAATTGCCAACTCGATGGGATTTAGACTCATCCAGGAGACCGACCTCTAGCTGTGCTGTGAAGGCGTTCCTTGGAGGTTTAACACACCCTGCTTGTGACTGGCACCATCCCATGGCTGGGTGAAAATGAGGGGGTGAGTGCTCACCGGTGTCCATCCCTCTTCACTTCCTGGCTGCTGATGGACGTGCGGTGTGAACAACTGTCTCACACGCCTGCTGTATACGTCACTGAGGATGACTTGACCTGCTCTTCCTCCCGCTCCACTTCCTGAGCGATGAGCTTACCAGCATGCACCACCCTGCTGTTTTGATGTGCTGCTAGAGACTGAACTCAGGCAAGCATCCCACTACCTGAGCTACATCCCAGTCCCTAAATAATTCCCCAAAGCTCATAGCTACTTCCTGGTGTGTGTAAGGTATTTAACTCTATCTGTTTGACCCCAAAGTCCAAATTTTAGGCAAGTCTGCTAAGACTAGGCTAAAGTTCTTTTGTTCTTTACTTCAGGGGGTTTCTTTTCATATTCAGCCAACAGTCTTGTGTTTATCCCTCCTAAATGTCACCTTGTTGGAATAAATTTATTGTTCCAGATTGTCAACAATATTGAAGGTCCTCGTCCTGTCATCCCTTGTCCCCACTTCTATCCAAGTGTCACCTCTGTCTCAAGCTTGATAAGCATGGCCTCCTAGACCTCATCCAAGTGATAGGTATATCCGCAGTAAGACAAAGGAGGGGCAGAGGAGACGCTCAGTGGGCGTGGGCACTCTTTGCTCCTTCAGAGCACTGGAGTTTGGTTCCCAGTACCCTCGTCAGGTGACTCACACCATGTCAGGTGCCTGGAACTCCAGCTCCCGGGGATCTGATGCCCTCTGCTGACCTCCATGGGTACTTGAACATAAACAGACAGACAGACAGACAGACAGACACACACACACACACACACACACACACACACACACACACACCAATTTATTTAGAAAATAAAACAAAAGAAAGAATAGAGGCTTAGGACCAGGTGTTAGAAGCCACTCCCCTTTAGGTTGACATTAGTTCACCAGTCTGTGACCTTTTCAAGAATCCCACTTTACTTTTGATTTTTTTATCCAGGTTTTGGGGCTATGCCCTAGCCCTGTATTTGAAGCCTAAAGACTCTTTTTACATCACATAGAATCATGGGCTGATACAATTAGTTTCCAGATGTTAGCCAAATGTTAGCTTTTAACCAAATATGAGGCCCGGAAGGAACAAGCTATTGGCCCTTAGTGTGAACACTTGTCCTTTCCACTTAGCCTTCCTCCTCCTCTTCCTCTCACCCCCAAAGTGATTGTTTTCATTATCTGTTGCTGAAAAACAAACTGCCTCGAAACAGTGGCTTCAGACAATGGCAGTTATTTATTTAATCACGGATTTGAAATGTGGACAGGTTTTGGCAGGAACCCTTGGATTTAATCTGGGCGTATGAGCGAGACTTGCAGAGTGAGGTTTGCTTGGCACTGCTCTGAGCAGCTCGTGAAATTGCTTCAGGTTCTTCTGCCGCTCACCTCCTCTTCCCGTTTCCAAGTTCTGCCTCCACTGACCAGTGTGCACTGCAAGGGCTTGCTGCCTGTGCCATCCAGCCAGGGCGGCTATCCTTGTCTAACTTCCATCCATCCTTGAAGAATTAGTGAAATGCACCTTTACCTTATGCTGTTTCTCATCCCCCATCCCCCATCTCCCTTGTTACTTTTTTTTGGTTTTTCGAGACAGGGTTTCTCTGTGTAGCTTTGGAGCCTTTCCTGGGTCTCACTCTGTAGCCCAGACTGGCCTCGAACTCACAGAGATCCGCCTGCCTCTGCCTCCCGAGTGCTGGGATTAAAAGCGTGAGCCACCACCGACTGGCTCCTTGTTATTTTTCTCTTGTGTTCTTGGCGTGCTGTGGGCCCTCTCCAAAGCACTTCCCCATCGCAACGAATTCCCCTTTCCATCTGCCTGTTTCTCTCACTAGACCATTGGCTCTTCAGGGAAGGAGATGTCTCTTTGTGTACCCAGTGCCTAGTACACTGTGTGCTCAGTATGTAGAATCAACCACTAGTCCCATGATACCACAACTCTTTTAAGCTGAAATAATCTTATCAAAATGGTGGATTGGCCACAAGACCCAGCCCCTATAAAAGGCTCAGTGAAGCAGACTCTTTTGGATCAAAGGTTACTTGAGCTCAAATCCTTTAGGCCTCTGGAGACATTTTTCCCACATGGTAAACGATCTATAAGCATTTTCTTTTATAGTGATTTTATAATTTCTTTTATAATGATTTTCTAAGAACTAAGTCAGGGTATCATGAGGATCCCTTCTAAGGGTGGTTCCCAGTGACCTAAAGACCTCCCACAAGACCTCACCTATTAATAATACCAACACCTGCAACCTTGAGGAACAAAAATAAGCCCATATCCAAACCACAGGATCTAGGTTCTCAGTCCCAGTGATGCAGCTAAGAACAGTCGCTTCTCGCAAAGCTGAGAGAGTTGAATATGGTGAAATCTTGCTCCGGTGCTTGGTTGATGAGGCCTCCCACACCAGTGGAGGGCCCTGGTTTACCCTGTGCAGGCCCACATACATGGCCCTTGCAGGAAACTTGCTCCAGCCTGGCCTTTGGTACCCGGTGAGGGCATTAGTGTAGGGGGAAAAAAATGGAATTAGAGAACATCGTGTTTAGCAAAAGAAGCCAGACTCAGGAAAAACAAGAAGTGTGTATCTTTTTCTCATTTGAAATCTAGGGAAAAAAGCAACAAGAAGAAGACAGTGGAAGAAGAACTATCAGGGAAGAGAAAGGGGTGAGGGTGGGAGGTGACAGAAGGTACTGGAGATGAAGATGACCACAGCACATCCCGTGGATGCATGCAAACACATTCATGAAACTGATCGGCCTGTATATAAGCAAATAAACCTTTTTCTTTTTTAAAGAAAAAGGAATTGAATATGCTAATACACTGAAGTTGTTCACACAGAGCCTTGTTCCTGAGTGGTGAAAGTGATGACAGCAATGTTTAGTGGCCCCGCATCGCCTCCTACTCTGAAATCTTGGGAAGCAGGGCTGTCCACTGATGGACATCCAGAGACCAGCAGCACAGAGCTGACATTTAGCAGGCGTCTTCTGAATGAATGTCAAAATGGCCAAAGCAGGTTCAGGGACAACAGAATGCCTGCTGGTGATTATTTTTTTTTCATTCTTTCTATTTTCTGTATTTGCCACAGCCTTTCCATACCAAAGCAAAGATTACTTTTGTAGCGATTAAAAGTGTTCTTAAATATAACACTATGTATATCCTGGAAGGGAGGTGCTGTCCCAATGGTAAAGAATTGGGCGGGTAAAGAAGAGAGGGTTCTGTGTGTGCTACTGTCCTTCCTGGAAGGACATAATGTCAGAATCCAGCTGTTGCTCATGTGGCAGCTGTCTGCCTTTTAGACCCACTGAGACAGGAAGAAGACGCTCCCTCCTCTGCTACCTGGGCTCTGAATTCTTTCTTCAGAGACCCTTTCCCTGTTGTCTGTCTCTGGTGCTGGGTCCTGAGCTCCCTTTCGATTCCCTGCCAAGCTGTTCCTTTTCTGGCTGTCTAACAAACTTCTTAGTCCCCACTAGTCTGAGTTTTCTCTTGAAATACCCCCTTTAAAACTTTTCACTTCCCACTAGCCTGCTCAAACTGTTGAGGATCCTTGGAGGTCCCACAAGTTGTTCCTTCTGAGGGAATTCTTACAAAAACAAAACAAAACAAAAACAAAAAACCACGTGTGTGTGTGTGTGTGTGTGTGTGTGCGCATGTGTACCATTGTGCTTGTGTGTAGGTCAGAAAACAACTTGTAAGAGTTGGTTCTCTCTCTTCTGTTGTACCCAGAGTCCCCCAAAGACCACCAAGAGACTGATGCAAAAGCAAAGAGTCTTTGTATTGTTAAGAGTTAACTTGGGACTCTCTATCCATCTGATGCAGCAGCAGAGCAGGAGAGACCCCGAGTAGCAATGGGGCAGGGTTTTTTAAGCAAGGGGGACTTGGGGTCTACAGACTGCATAGGAACAGACTCAGGATTGGATTATATGAGTAGCAATCATGTTAGTAATTTTTAATTGGCTAGGGTTAGTTGGGGGTTACAGTTACCATTTGGGGGCAGGCCTGGACAAATCCCAGGTTTTGTCCTTGAGCTGCCACGGAGGCTGGTAGGCGTAGCACGTACTGACTGTGAGAGCTGACTCAGTGGCCCAGGCTCTGTCCTTGACTCATGCATTCAGGTAGCTCTGTGGTGGTGAGGGGTCCCAAACAGTGAACAACTAGCTGAACCTTGAGCAGTCAGAGTACGTGCAGAAAGGGAGTTACTGCAAGGACTATGTCTTTTGTTCATGGCCCTCCCAGAGACTGCTTGCTCAAGTCTCAGGAAACTGAAATTGAGGCCTGATCTCTGAGAGAAGACTGAGCTGCCTGTTATGGCATCTGCTTGGTTCTTTCACTTCCACTGTGTGGGTCCTAAGGATTGAACTCAGGCTTCCAGGCTTGTCACCAAGGGTTTACCCCCTGAGCCACCTCTCTAGTTCTTCAAGGTAATTCTTAAACACAGCCACAGGGTGTGATCCTGCTTCCCTGAATCTTAAGAAGGGAAGCAAGATTGAGTCTTAAGAGGATCTCCATAGCTTCAGAGGAAAATGATGTCCCCAGCTTTATAACTTTTGGTGCCAAGAGGTAACCACGGGTATGAGAAGGTGAAAATTTTCCCTTGGTGACATGGACCAGCAGGTCATTCTTCAGTGACAGGTCCCTGGTGGGGAGGACCAGGAGATCCGAAAGTAAAGAAGATCGGAAAGTTAGGGTCAAGAAGCTCTCGCACAAGCGGTCTTCTGCCAAACGGGTTTATTAAGAAGTACAGCATCTTCTATACAGTTTGTAGGGGAAAATGGGACAGAGTCAGGAGAAAGCTAACACACAGTGGGAAGGAGTCAGCAGGAAGCTGATCAGCAATGTTGCTCAAGGGGAACACAGGATATCTCCAGTTCATCACAGGCTAAACACACGGTGGCTGTGTGACCGATACCCATATCCCCGCAGAGGGAAGAATTAGGTTCTCAGCATGTGAAGTCACAGCTCCCCTCCAGACCCTTGGCCCCCAGATCATTACTGGTTCTGCCAAGAATATTCCTGGTTTTAGGCAAGGAACTATATTCCTTCTCCATAATTATGGCCTCAGAATTGTAAGCCTTGGATTGGCCTTGTCTGAAATACCTTGTGGCTCATCTGCTCTTTATCATGGTTTATCTCTAGAGATGGTACTCTGGGCCAAGGGCAACTGGAGTTGTTGCCCCATAAGGTGGGAAGGGAGAGTGATCCAGAAGGTACCAGCTTTGATGAAGAGCCAAGATGCTTAGGGTATAATTCTCGTTCTAGCCGGCTGAATGGCCCTTCAACAGCTGAGGCTCAGAACTGCCATATGGAAGAGAAAATCAAAACAACTTCCCTGTTTACATGGTTTTAATATAGAACAATACCGTATATAAAAATGCTTTGGAGAGCATGCAGTCGCAGACACCATCTGTGAATGGGATGAATGTTGGAATAGTGGGGTGTTAGAACACAGTCCAAGAATGAAGCCGTGTGAGAATTCTGTTTGTGAGGAAATTTCAAGAAAACAAGAGTCTTGTGACCTCAGTTTGTTTTCAAAACAGAATTCGTCTTGGAATGTGTTTTCACGCTCCTCTCAGGTGTAGCGGACAGGAGTGAGTTTGTTTCAGCTGTTGTTATTCCTTAAGCCTCTGTGGAAAAACACGTTTTTGCCACGTGCGGCTTGTCTTTGTGACTGCATACTTTACTCAGGTGACTCCTCTTAACCCTCACAGGGTATAAACTGTCTGATGCTCTGAATAAAGTTGGCTATCACATGAGACTTTAGTCTGCCTCGTTTTTAGGCCCTGGGCTCTCAGGCTCACACTGCCAACCAGAGCTGTAGCAGCGGAGGAAAGAGCAGCTTTTCTGTAGTAAATTGTGCTGTGCCGCTTGCATTTTCAGATTGAAAGGCATATATTGAGTCTCTCTCTTCTTCTAGAAGCATCCTATATGTTACGTTGCCCAGTTTTTATTTGTACCAAGTTCTAGAAGACAAAACCGAGTTTATTAGAAAGTAACTTTTGTGATTTGGCCAACATTCCACAGCTGGAATTGATAGAGCCATGGACCATAACTAAAGCTTTCCTGGTAGCACAATCAATATTTAAACATAGAAATAGTTAGTTATACACAGACTATAGGCTCAAGATATAGGATTTATTCCTATAGAGTCAAAACTCAAATCTGGCTTTTCTATTCTTAGTTCACCTAGGGTAACTGGCTTGTCTGGATTTGTCTAGGACTTTCCGGATTTTGGACTAAAAGTCCAGTTCCCCAGAATTTAATAGTTCCAGGTAAACTGGGTTGGCTAGTCACACCATTTCTAAGTGCTCGTTCCATAATTCAATGTAATTTGCCTTTGCCAACCATGTTGACATGCTGGCTGTAGCTTTACAAGAGCCAGAACTTATTCATCCTCATTTCTTCCTAAATGAGACATTACTTAAGCTCTAAGATACGGGAAGAACCTTCTACAAGAAGTGTTAGAGTGAGCAAATCCAGCCAGAAGAGCAAGCAGGCAGTTCTCTCCTAGCTCAGCATCTGTTTCTGTGACTTCTACCAGTGGGCAGCAATAGCCAAGCATGCCATAGCCAGCTCTTACTGTCCGAGGAACTGGGCTGAGAAAAAGGCAGGTGCAGGCCTCTCCGTGTGTAATGCTAACCTCATACAAGTGTGTACGGTTGTGATTCCTGATGTAGGAGGGCTGGGAAGACATGGCCACACGCACTTCTGCGTATGAGGAAATGGAAACAGAGAACTCATCAGCTTGTCTGGAGTTACCCAACCAGAGATATCAAATGAACCCAGGGTCTGGCATAGTCTGGGTACACTTGACCCCTGAGCTACGTTCCAAGTTCCAAGCCTTTTCACGCTAGTAATTTAGGTTCCAGGGCTCCTAAAGAGTTTATGCATGGACACTAGAGAAAAACTTGTGTATCAGTGTCGTTTCTTATGTGTTCATGTGGTGCTTTGAATAAGATTGGCCACCATAGGCTCATGTATTTGAATGCTTAGTCAACAGGGAGGGGGACTGTGTGAAAGGACTAGAAGGATTAGGAGGTGTGACCTTGTTGGAGGAAGGATGCCACTGGGGGTGGGATTTGAGGTTTCAAAAGCTCAAGTCAGGCCCTGTGTCACTCTGTTTCTCAGCCTGTGGACCAGGATGTAGCTCTCAGCTACATTCCCATGTGTGCTACCATGCTCCCTGCCATGATGATAACAAACTAAGCCTCTGAAACTGTAAGCAAACTCCCAATTAAATATTTTCTTGCATAAGAGTTGCCTTGGGTATGGTGTCTCCTCACAGCAATAGAACAGCGACTAAGACGATATATGCATTCATATGTTAAAAATCAGCTTCTCAAAGGAATGAATCAGACGCTTCAGCTCTGCAGCCTGTGTATGACGAATGTTTTGTGTCTAAACATCGATCCCATGGCAAGATAAGCTTCAGTGGTGGCCAGCCACTCTGCCACACACATGTGCTTTACTGCTACTGTGCTCTGAAGTTCCTGGGGAAAAGAGTTCATCTTACTTTGATGAAGAGTTTTCTTTTTCTCCTCGATCATTCTTCCGTTCCCACAAAATGCCAAGTTCAAACCTTTTCTTCCGACACCACATTTTGTTGTGTCCTCCACATAGACACACTCACTGAGAGAGAATAAAAAGACTGTCTAATCCCACAGCTAGGATAGCTTTATTTCCAACCTCTGCTGACTCTAATTCTGTCGGACGCTGAGAAAGAATCATGCAGACCTCCTGGGCCTAAATTCCTTAAAAGTCGTCCCTAAGGGACACAGAAGAATGATATTTCTCTTTTCTTTTTTGAATTGTTATTTATATGACGATGATGATGATGTGGTGTGTGTGTGTGTGTGTGTGTGTGTGTGTGTGTGTGTGTTCGTGCAAAATGTGTGCCATGTGGAGATCAGAGGTCAACTATTTGTAGAGTTGTAGAGTTGGTTCTCTCATCTACATCTATGTGGGTTCCAGGGATTGAACTCAGGTCATCAGGCTTGCAAGACAAGTGCTTCACCCACTCTTGCTCTTCGGAAAACAGCATTTGGAAAGCTACACTCCTGTCATTCATTCATTCATTCATTCTCTTGCTCAACAACTATTACTGGGGTACCTACTCTGTAGCTTTCTGGGGATAAAGCGATGAGTAGAACTGATAACATCCTTGTCATCGTGGAACTTACACGCAAGGCAGAACTTGACTTAGGAAGTGCTCAAACCAAAAAGCTGACTTAACAAAGGAACAGTTTGTTCTAGTTATCCTGTGTTCTCTAATGAGAAGACATAGCCTCAGCCCTCCTGAGCCTTGAGTCTGATGGGAGACTTCTGAATGGCCAACACGTTCTAGAGTGGAAATAAACAGAACACAGAAAAGCATTTGCAGGTGCTGAGAAGGGACCAAGGAGAGCATAAATGCTGTGAGGGTAAAGAAACACGATTCACAAAGGAGTTTCATGTCCCTTTGAGGTTTAGACCTTACTGAAAATCCTAGCTCACTTCTAGGTAGATAATGACAGCTGGGTCCCATGCAGCATGGTGCCCTGAATGACCATGAACCTAAAATAGGGTAAATAGCCAACCCAGGGGAGAAAATCCTCTAGGAAAAGGAGTCTGGGCTAAACTTCTGGCTGTCTGAGTAGACACGATCCTAGGAGCAGGGGTAGTGCCCCAGGAGACTGCTCACTGTGCCATATGGGGTGGATGAAGATGTGGCCTGTGTCTTCTGTGCCTTCTAGGCCTCTGACTTGCTTTTGGTTCTGAGTATTTGAGACAGCTCAGTCCTCTATTTGCTATCTGTCGGCTCTGCCTGAGCAGTAAGTCAGGGCCCCCTCCCACTCTCCTTCTCCCCTCGAGTCTTCCAAGGTGACACCCTCCCCAGGAACTCCCTGGCTCCTATGGGTGCAGTCCTTTTCACCTGACATGGGCTATTTTACCAAGAAGGGAAAAACCAACATTCAATTTCCACAGAATCCGTTTTCTTCTGACAGGTCTACACTTGTTCGTTGGAGAGATGCTGGTAGTCACTTTCCATCCCATTTCTCCAACGGGAAGAAGAAAGAGATTTCTTTTTTCTCTAGGATGAAAGTTGGAAGAGATGACAAAGGTCCTGTGCCTGCAAAGGGCCCTGGATGTCTCTGGTCACCGAGCCACCAGGAGATTTGACACTGTAGTTCTAGGTGGGACTGTTCTTTCTGAGCCCTGGCTGTTTCCTCCTCCACAGATGGGAAAGCTGTTCTGGATGAGCTTTCATGGCTGGTACCCTGCAGTGGTTAAAAACAGAGGTACCGGAGTGGACTGCTTCTGATGGCTTTGGTTTAGTCATTTAGCTCTTGACAGCCCTTGGGCAGGTATTTAACAGTGCCAGGCCTCAGCTTCCTCCTCTGAAACAGTCGATACAGAGATGGTATCTACCTCATAGAGTAGGTGTGAGGATTAAAGGCGACAAAAGCATCCTGGTGCTTACCACAGAGCCTGGGTGTGTAACTGCGCAGCACCAGCCAGCTGGTCCCCTTTGTCCGGATTTCTCAGTTTGTGGATTTTGAGTATGGCTATGAGAAATGTTGAAGGTTGGAATGAGACTCTCCGGGCCAATAGTGCTCTTCTGGCTGTCCCTGGAGCCAATGAAGACACAAAGTCTTCAAAGGGCAGCTCCTGCTTCTCTGTGATCACTTGAGCAATGTGCTGTCTAGAAAAGGGTGATATGGCGATATGACTCTTGGCAGGATGAAGGAAGGAAGTGGCATGTTCGTATGGCACACTATAAAATAGATCTTATCTCCAATTAGAGTAAGCACATGAACGATTTGTTCATGATAGAGACTGTGAATGCTTTTAGAATGAAGGACCTGAATGGCAGCACAGGAAACTGTACCCTGAAGGCTGTTGCCCTGGGGTCTAGAAGTAGGGGCAGTGAGGTTGTAGCAACTAATGGCTGCTTTTTCACTGGTGCTTCTAAAACCATCTACCTCTTTTTAAAGGTTATCTTTAAGAATATATATGTATGCAATAACAATTAGTGGGAAAAGAAGCCATGAATTTGTAGGAGAGCTGGGATGATTACTCATCATGGGAGGGTTTCAAGGGAGGAAAGGGAAGGGAGCAATGTTGTAATTATATTGTGGTTTCAAAAATAAAATAACATTAACTTCCATTAGAAAATATGAATCAATGCAATGCACTGCCAAAGGACCTGTGCACAGGAGGACTTACTGTTCAGTTGTGGGCTCTTCATGTGCCCTGTGCTCTCCTCCAACTCCTGAAAGAAAGTGACTTCAGCCTTAGTCAGAATTCATCTCCCTTTCTACCCCTCTACTGTGTTGCCTTTCTATTCATGCCCGATAGGATGGGAGAGGCCCCAGGACATCGGGGAGAAAGGACTAAGAAGAAGCTGGGTGGAGGATGCACTTGCCTTTTTAGAGAGCATGTTTGCACAGCTGTGTCGCATCTATGTGTGATGGGCAGCCATCCCTAGCACATCTGGTACTCCTGGCTGACTCCGGGAAGCGTGGATGCGGGGAGAGAAGTGAGATTCAGGCTGTCTAGCACTGGGGGCAAGCATGCTGAAAGCCCCTCCACTCATCAAGGCACCTGGAAAACTGTTGTCATCGGAGTCCATCACAGACAGACTCAGAAATGCTGTCTCTACAGCCCCGGGTGAATCTTACATGTCCCTTTTCCAGTGGGGGTCATGGAGAGCAGGATTTATCAGAATTCGTACCTGTAGGGCACAAACCTATAGCATATTTTACTTAATTCCTACTTTAAACAATAAATACGGTTTTTCACTGACTGTAATAGAAGACAGTCTTACTTAATTTTTTTATTTCCCTACAGAGAATAACAATAAAAATCATCTTTATGAAAAAACAACCCAAAAGATGACAGACAGGTAATTAATAGAAGCAGCGGTTTAATTTTCTGGATGTGTGTGTGTGTGTGTGTGTGTCTGTGTCTGTGTGTGTGTGTGTGTGATGTATGTTAATTGTTTAAAGAAAAGTGGTAATTTCCCATTCTAAATAAATATTTTTTTTTGCCTTTGTTTCAGATACTATACTTCTTCTATTTAAAAAAAAAAAACATACTAGGCTGGCTTTGGACTTTTGAGATTTCTGCCCTAGCTTCCCAAGTGCTGGAGTGAGTATGTGACCCCATTCCTGGCTGTACTTCCATTTATGAACTAATTTCTTTAAAGGGACCCCACAAGTACACCACGTTTCAGGAGCTGGGGGGCCTGCACTCCTTTACGTCTGGCCCTTGTAACAGGAAGTTCAGTTTAAGCTATCAGATTTAGCAAATGGAAACACAGGATGCCCAGATTATTCTGAGTCTCCAAGACATGTGGACTCTGAGATTTGCATGTTTCAAAATCAGAATCACCTGGATACCATGTGTCCTATGGAAACGGGACAGAGACAGCAGCCTTCTCGGGGAGCGAGGGTAGAGAGGAGGGGAAGGGGGGTGGGGGAGGCAGGAGAGACTTCACTAAAGCTGGATGGATGCTTAACTGTCGGGAAAGCCAGAAGGGAGCTTGCTGGTGAGAGGGGCTAGCAGAATGTGGTACTCGTTGGGAGAGGAGGTAGGAGATGGAGGATGTGAGGGGTCTGGGAGTCGTGCTGGGGAATGGGACATGGAAGGATGAGTGGGGGTCCGTCCCCACACAGCTCTGAGCGACCTTATATGTCACCCGACTCTAGAATGAGAGGGGAGCATGGAGGTAGACAGGTCACTCTGTCAGGAGCTAGGGCTTTGAGGACAGTCATTCACCTGGCCCATGACATCAGGCTTTGATTTGATTTTTTTTTTTTTTTCAATCTGGGAACACCAAGTCTGAGTATGTAATTTAATAAGTCTGCCTGTGGAGGGAGGGCAGGTTGCCTGCTGCTGGAAGTAAGCCTGCTGAGTGACCCTGGAGCACAGGAGGGACCTGTCTGAGCATGGCGCGGGTCCCTTCTGTTCCTTGTCCCTGGCTCCGTTCACCTCGGTGGAGGCTGTTTCATGGCACTGGAGCCGCTGACGCTGAGGTCAGAGTCTCCGGCTCCGACGAGGTGCCCAATAGCAACAGCAAGGAAGTCCACGTTGCCGTCGTAGAGTGGCAGGTGGATTTGTCATTCTCTGCTCACTCACCTGGGTGTGCCCAGGTGAGATTTCCTCAAGCTATCTAGCTTCCTGACTAAATACAAGTTAGAACAGCTTGATTGGGACAGGGACATCATTTCCTCCACGGAACCAGCTTCAGGTCCCCACAGCTCTAAGTACCCTTCCACTCCACCTGACTCCGGGATGAGAGCAGAGCTCGGAGGGGCTTTGAGAACAGCCTGTACTTGCGCGCTGTACCGTGTGAGATGGTGGCTCCTCCCCCCTCATCGCCCCACATTGCTGTGATGGGGAAGGTTGAACAGTGTACTCTGGTGTCCTGTCTGACTCATCTCTAAATCCCAAACTGGGAGAAACCTTTTTCGGGGGTAAATTGACAAGAACTAGGAAACTTACTTTAAGAAAAAATTGTTTTATTTTATGTGTTGTTTTAAAAATGGTAAGCAGCGCTGGTTACCGTGGCAGAAAGGTCATGGGGCAGGAGAGCTTTATTAGGAGGAAGTGGGGCGAGGCGGGGAAACAAAAGAACCAGGCCTGGGGAAGAAGCACGTGCAGAGAGCAAAGAGAGAGAGAACAGAGAAGAGATAGGGGGGGGTGGGGGGAGAGAGCAGAGAGCAGAGAGGGGAGAGGGGAGGAGCCTGTGTCCGGCTTTTTAAGGGTTCCCGTGAACATGCAGGTGAGAGCTGTGCTGATTGCGTGACCACACCATGCGCACGTAATCGCCAGCGCACACTGATGAAGTAAGACACAAGACCCCTTGCTTAGCTCCTGAACTGCGCATGTGCAGTCATGCAGCTGGAGTGGGGGCAGAATCCTAACATTATGTGTAGGGGTGTTTTGCCTGTCTGTACATCTGTGCACCACATGTGGGCCTGGGTTCCCTGAGGAAGTCAGATTCCTGGACTACTGGGAAGTTTAAATGTTTGTGAGCTACCATGTGGGTGCTGAGCCATCTCTCTAGCTCCCAAATTTTTCTTTTTTTGTGGGTTGGTTTTTTTTTTTTTTTTTGATAGGGTCTCACTATGTATCCCTGGCTCTCCTGGAACTCATTATGTAGACCAGGCTAGCCTTGAACTCACAGAGAGCCACCTGCCTCTACCTCCCAAGAACTGGGATTAAACGTGTGTGCTACCATACCTGGTCTCCCAAAATTTATCTTAAAAATATTACTTTCAAAGTTACCTACAATTCAAAGGATAGTTATGATCCATGTATAGTTACCAAGACCTTTATACATTTTATAATTTTGTCCCCCCCCCACTTTTTTTTTTTTTTTTTGAGACAGGGTCTCACGGTGCAAGCTTGGAACTCACTATGTAAACCAGCCTGGCCTCGAACTCAGAGATCCACCTACCTCTGTCTCCCGAAAACTGGGATTAAGGGCGTGGACCACCACATTCAGTTCATTTGTTCTTTAGGTCCTTATTTGCATCCCAAGTGGAATTTTCATCCATCAGTGCCAAAAATACTTTCTTTTTCTTTTACAGGCTTCTTTTTTTCTATCACACCTTCTAGTGTTTTCTAGTGTTCGTAATGGGTTCTTCCTCAGCTTTAACCAAAATTATTCCCGTAGGAGACCTGATCCAGCTCATCCCAGTCTTGCAGCAAGACCATCTATCTCTCAATTCCATGGAATCCCGTTCCCAGGGAAAGTGGGGGACCTGCTAGGACCTGCACTGGGGGTGGACACGCTCTTTCATGGACGAGGACTTGTCGTGGCTCCAACACGAGTGATTCATGCAGCTGGGGTGAAGGCGGGGTGGGGATGGAGGACTGAAAGACGCCAAAGTACCTGTCAGACTTGGCACATTCTTGGTTCTAGGTTCTTGGTCGCCCTCCACAGTCTCATTGCTTCCCTGTTTGATAAATGAAACTTTTTAAAAAAATATTTTTATTTTATAATTGAATTTTACATATCAGCCACAGATTCCCCTGTCCTCCCTTCACCCACCCCCAGCCTTCCCCCCCAATCCACCCCCCTCCATTCCCACCTCCTCCAGGGCAAGGTCTCCCCTCGGGAGTCAGCCCAGCCTGGTAGATTCAGTTGAGGCAGGTCCAGTCCCCTGCTCCCTACACCAAGGCTGAGCAAAGTGTCTCAGCATAGGCCCTAGGTTCCAAAAAGCCGGCTCATGCACCAAGGACAGGTCCCGGTCCCACTGCCTGGGGGCCTCCTAAACAGTTCAAACTAATCAACTGTCTCACTTATCTAGGGGGCCTGGTCCAGATCCATGGGGGCTCCTCAGCTATTGGTTCACAGTTCATGTGTTTCTACTAGTTTGGCTATTTGTCCCTGTGCTTTTTCCAATCATGGTCTCGATATCTCTTTCTCATAATCCCTCCTCTCTCTCTTGCTAATTGGACTAATTGGACTCCCGGAGCTCCACCTGGGGCTTGGCTGTGGATCTCTGCATCTGCTTCCATCAGTCACTGGATGAGGGTTTTATCATGACAGTTAGGGTGTTCAGCCATCCAATCACCAGAGTAGGTCAGCTCAGGCACTCTCTCGACCATTGCCAGTAGTCTATAGTGGAGATATCTTTGTGGATTTCTGGGGACCTCTCTAGCGATAAATGAAACTTTTTGATGGTGTGGAGGAAGGGGACAGAGTCTCACTTTGTAACCCAGGCTGCTCAGGAACATGAAATAATCCTCCCCACCTGCCTCCTGAGTTCTGGGATTGCAGGCATACACCAACACCATGTGCAGCACAAATGGAAAATTGAGCCCTAGTCTTGAAATGGTGGCTCAGCTGGGTCTAGATGTCCCCATTTCAAGGCTACTTGTCCCTCTGTGTCTATAATCACATTCACAATTTGACTGCAGTTCTGGAAAGGATACCATTCTATCTCGAGCTATATTTTATTTATTTAATTAATTAACTAATTAATTAATTTTTGGTTTTTTGAGACAGGGTTTCTCTGTGTAGCTTTGCGCCTTTCCTGGAACTCACTTGGTAGCCCAGGCTGGCCTCGAACTCACAGAGATCCGCCTGGCTCTGCCTCCTGAGTGCTGGGATTAAAGACGTGCGCCACCACCGCCTGGCTATATTTTATTTTTTAAATATTAAATGTTAGACAGAAAAGCTTAAGATAGAGAGAAATCACTTCTTATTGTTCCCTTTCCTCTCAATTTAGGGATTCAAGTGGAACTGTAGAGTTAATAGCAAGCTAGGCATAATGGTGCACACTTGTAATCCCAGTATCTGGGAACCTGAGGCAGGAGCATCATAAGTTTGAGGTCAATCTGTGCTATATAGCAAGGCCCTGCCTCAAAAAGAAATAAACTAGTAACACCTTTGAATTGCTTATTGTAGCCCAGCCTCTGTATTGAGGGCTAACATCTAATTATCTACTCTCCACATGGGGAGTCCTTCGTAAGCACTATCTGTGTAGAGGAACCAAGAAGCATGAAGAGAGAGTGGCTAGTGTCCCAATCACAGCCACTCTGACATTGCGTGCTAGAAGGGCATTACAGACACCGCACACATTTCCTTTCTTCTGAAAGCTTCCTAGTGTGGCATCCTGGGCCTGAAATGAAAGCTGGATCACTGGAGTGAATGTGGAGTGAGACTCTGCATGGTCGTGTTGCAATCCTCTTACATGTGGCTTTGGGCTCTGAGCCAGGCAGCTGAGCTGGATGCTCCCACCCATTTCCCCACATCACCCAGGCGATGTGAATGCACAGCTGTTCATATCTCCCTTTCCAGAAGGAGCAGATACACTTGTCAAATATTGATGGAGGGTCCTGTCTTTCTCTTGTGGCACAGCATAGAGTAAATACTATTTGTATTTACTATGATACAGGCCAGGACCATTAGCTCATTTGAGTCCTCAATGTTAATTTTAACTGTTTTATGGAGCGTCTGTGAGGTTTTCAGCAGTTCGTGCTTCCCAGAGAAGAGGGAGGTCCTGGGTTTAGTTCCAGGGCTACACTATTGTGAGCCGCAATAGCCTACAGCTTCCCCCAGCATGCGCTGTTGAATGAATTTCAAGATGCTGGAAACAGTCTTCAAGATTCTGGGGTTCATTTCTCTTAAACCCCACCAAAGGCTCTGTTCATCTGATTCTCTTCTCTTCCGGTTCCCTATCTACTCCTTGTCTCCTTAGCTTGGTAGCTGGAGTAGGGCTCTGTGCCCACCCTGTGTGCGTGTATGGGCGGTTGTTCTTTGATTAAACCCCATCCCAGAGTAACTTGGGTGAGGAAACTAGTTCTTTTGTTTGTTTGCTTGTTTTTTAGTTTTTTTTTTTTTTTTTTGTTTTTCGAGACAGGGTTTCTCTGTGTAGCTTTGCGCCTTTCCTGGAACTCACTCTGTAGCCCAGGCTGGCCTCAAACTCACAGAGATCCACCTGCCTCTGCCTCCCGAGTGCTGGGATTAAAGGCGTGCGCCACCACCGCCCGGCTGTTTTTTAGTTTTTTAAAGACAGGGTTTCTCTCTGTAACCTTGGCTATCCTGGAACTCAATCTGTAGACCAGGCTGGCCTTGAACTCAAAGATCTGCCTGCCTCTTGCCTCCCAAGCGCTGGGATTAAAGGCACCATGGCCTGGTAGGACATTAGTTTTTTTTTTTAAATCATCTTTTTATCTATTCTTTGAAATTTTTGTCCTTTTGTACAATGCATTTTATGTCCATCCACCACTACCTCCCTCCAACACCCCTAGTGCCTCCACCCCATCTCTCTCCCAGCTTTAGCCTTCCTTTTCTTCTTTTGTTTCGATTACTAATAACCTTCTGAGTCCAATTAGTGTTGCCCATGTGTGCTTGGGAGTGGGTCCATCCACCGGGGGGTATGGGCAGCCTACCAGAGGCCATGTCCCCAAGGGAAAATGACTGTCTTGGGAGGACACGATTATACGCTGTCTTTCTGTGACTTAAAACCCTGACCCCTGGAAAACTTCATGATAGAGAGTTGTGATAAATAAGAAAGTAACTTGGATAGAGGGTCTTCTGCCCCCTTTATCCTAAGGGTCCTAAGTTCTGTTCCCAGCTCTGCCACGAATTTCTCTTAAGGCCCTGTCCTGCTCACTCACATTTCTCTTTCCATCATTCGAGAATGAAAGGGTCCTTCCAAGGGACAAGACCAACGGGAAAGAGAAGACAGAAATCATTTGCCTATAGGAGGAAGAAGATTGGCTTCCCATCAAGTTAAATGAAGTAATGCGTGTAGAAGCCTGGCATGGGGTAGGTCCCTGGGGACTGTGAGAGACACCAGGGAGCTGGCTTGTGCCAGAGGACCTGCAGACTCTCACGAAGCTGGCTGCTGACCAAGCCAGGCCATCCACACAGGACTTTCCTGACTGTGCCTTCAGGGTACAGTTTATGACATGTCCCAGCTCCTCGGAAAGTGACCTAACTTGGATTTTTCTCCATGAACACAAAATTGCAAGTAATTCTCATTTGCATGGTGATGAGGAGTTTATTTTTCCCAGAAGCTGTGTGTGTCAAAACTCAGAAAAACAGGGCATTTCTTAATAATGATTAATCAGCTGTATCACAAAGAAAAAGAAAGAAAAGAAAACAATTAAACGAGGGGGGGGAATCTCCTGAAGGTGGACCCACCCAGTAAACCTTGACAGCATTTCCTCTAATCCACAGCATAAAAGTAAGCAGCCCATTCCAAATGGCAAAGAGCACGGAGAGAGACGACTCCATTGCGGCCGGAGGCTCCAGAAGAGGTGAGGCAGCCATGGGCTATCAGGAGCTTCACTTAATATGACAGGGGTTACCGTTGTTCGCGACCTGTGTTGTCCAGGGTGCTGAGGTTTTTTGTGGAATGTGGAGAAGTACTCCAGTGTGTGTGTGTGTGTGTGTGTGTGTGTGTGTGTGTGTGTGTGTGTGAATTTTCTGGTACCTTCTTTTTAACAAGAGGAAATGGAAAAAAGAAAGGATAAAAGACAGAATAGAGCATAAGGAAATCAAATATCTTTATTACACCTTTTTCATTCCAGGAACTTAACTTTTTGCAGTATTAAATATCTTTTTAAATGCAAAGCACAGTCCTGCTTCAGTGGGACCTGATCAGATTTTTTTTTTTTTTTGGTCTGGTGTGAAGCTGTGGTCTCCAGGAGAGATAGATGGATATGCACGCAGGGGAGAGATTGATTTGTAAGTGGGAGGCTTAGCCACAAGGAGTGAGCACAGAGGTCAGCTGCCCACTTCGGCTCTGGCAACCTATTTCATTATCCTAATTCTTAGTTCCCTCCTTGGCAAAATGTGGATAGAAACAAACCTTCTCAGGGGTGGGTGTCACAGGAAACAAGGTAATTATGCAAAATACTTCATACAGTGTCCACCACGTCTGCTGTGTAGGACAGGTGTTGCCTCCCGCTGTTACCTGATTTGGCCAAGATGTCTGGACTCTTTTTTAGAAGGAGCAGAGTTAGGGGGGTGTGGGGGGTGATGCCCACCAACTTCCCTTGCCAATGGAGTCTAGTTCCTCGTTTGGCTAGAGAATTAGAAAATCAAGCTCTGTAGGGAGTACTGTCTGTCATCCGGGGGTCTCAGTATACACCTGCTGGTGTTCTGGGAAGGATGCATGTTAACAGAAGGCTTGGGCTTGCTGTTTCTTGGCTTTCTAGGCAAGGAGCCTAGAAATGAATTCCTAGGGGTCCCAGGAAGATGGGGTCTGTGGTGATGGGAAGTGGGGCAGTGTGGCTCTCATTCATATAGCCCATTCATGATTACAGCCCCAAGAACCATAGTGAGGGTCTAGAAGCAAGTGCACTATGACTCCCCAGCTGCTGGTTGTGTTTGGGGCTCTCCTACTCATTGGCCTCTGCACACACAGCAGGAAATGGGGGCCCTCAGTGGTAAGGCTCACACTAGGTAGGGGGCAGAAGGTAGAGGGCAGGGCAGATCACATGCCATTGTAAGGTTTCTCTCTCTGTGTAGCTTGTGCTACTTCGGAGGGTGCCAAAGACAGATCCTAGGCTGCACAGAGATGTGTCACATGCCTCTGTACACACTTAGCTCCAAACACGATTTTAGGCAGATAAGCACTAGGGTTTTCATAAAAGGTGCCGCTTCCTTCGGAAGCAAACACGGAAAAGCCAGTGGGCTTTTATGGTTTTACAGAGCTCTTGCCCAATCTGTTCCCCTTATTCAGTTTATTAGAAACAAGACTTTTTTTCACCCCAGTTGATGAAGGGTTGAGTCACAGTACAGCGTGATACACACTGCGGTGGGAGCCTGTTGAGGGTATGTGTGTGTGAGGGGGGTCATAGTCAATTATTCAAGGAAACCACAAGAGGAGATGGCAGCCTTTGAAGCTCCCCAAGGCCAAGCGCTGAGTCTTCTTTTTGCTGCTGTCAGGCCTCTGCCACGAGGTCCCCAGGAGGAGCATGTGGGGTTTTGATTTTCTCTGCTCTGCAGTCTAGGTGGACAACGGATTTCTATCCTTGCGGCAGGACATGAAGGCCCAGTGCGTTTCTTGCTGCCTCCTGGGCATGGCACTTATCCTCTGCTCCGTGCACACCCGCAGCCTCAGGAGATGTCTGAGTTCTGTGGACATGCGCCTTATAGAAAAGAGTTTCCAGGAAATCAAAAGAGCCCTGGTGAGCATGGGTTGTCTGAAGGAATGGGTATGCCTTGTCTTACATCTTGACCTGAAAGGCCAAGTTCCTTCCTGTGGCTTGTGAAGTATCCTGAGAAAGTGGAGAGTTCTCATTGATGTCTGTCCTGTTCTCCACAGCAAACTAAAGACACCTTCCAAAATGTCACCATCCTGTCCACACTGGAGAATCTGAGGAGCATTAAGGTACCAGTTGGCTTGTGTCCTACTTCTTAATGGTTTTGTGCTAAGAAACAAATCCCTGCCCAGTATGCTCTTAATGCTCCAGAACACTCCTGGCTTGTCTGAGCAGTTTGGGCCGGTACCCCAGTGACTTTGAACTCATGAGCGTGACCAAAGAAGTGAGACTTCCCCAGAGGGTGACAGAAGTATCAGGGACTCCGATGGGACAGGAATTCAGTGGCTTGGAGATTATTTTTGGAAGATTCCATAGGGAGAAATGAAAATCAACAAACAAACAAACACCAAAACCAGAGTGAAGGTTTAAGACACAGGGGAGAGCGGGTGTACCACCATTGAAGGCAGGCCTGTGTGATCAGGACAGTGAGGCAAGTGGGTTTAGGATGCAAAGGATGTGCAGGATAGGGTAGGGGTGGAGAGGAACAGCTACCTTTGGAACCAGGCTGAGCCTTGGCTTTCTGACGAGGACAACAGAAAGGCCAAGGAGACTTTTGGGATAAAAGTTTTATCACAGAACTGCTATAGAAAGTCTGGGAGTGTGCTTTCCAGTGACAAGTGGGTGGGAAGGCCAGGAGGGATGCCAGGCCCGTTCTCCACAAAGGATGTTACCAGCCAGCAGCTGGCCGGCCGGTTCCTGGCTTTACAAAAGAACCCGTGAGGTGCGTTTAGAGTGATCGCTTAGCCAGGTGTGGGGGAACATGCTTGTACTCCCAGCGCTTGGGAGGCAGAGGCAGGAGGATCGTTACACGTTTGAAGCCAGTCTGCTTACCTTTGTGGGTTCCAGGCCAGCCAGGGCTATGTCGATGCATAAACCCAACTTTCAGTTCAAAGGGAATAATAAGTGATGGTTTATTCTGTAGTCAAATATGAGCGACTACAGCCTGGAATCTAGATTACGCCAGAGACAGCGTTTCAAAGCTTTAGTGTCATGAAGTTTGTACGGTAATAGAACACAAGACAGTCGTAAATGAAGGCATTTAAAAATGCATTGGTGGCAACACAAGGTAGGCAGGTTATAATGCAGGTTGCAGCAAATTGTGGAGAATCTGCTATCGGCCTCAGACACTATCTGATGACACTCTTAGCTCTGGGGACACTAGTGGCCTGTTAGTATATTCCAAAGAGTTTCTTCTGTTAGTCACACTTGCTAGGTCAGACATAGAGGTGAGCAGCTATCAAAGGGGTTCAAGGCAGCCCGAGATCATTCGGCTCTGGATAGGCAACGTTATGACTCTCCGCAACCACAGAAGTTCTCATTAGTCAGCCTTGGGGAGTCTTCACCATAGGTTACGGTTTTTTTCTGGCATTTCCAGTTCGTGGTTATCAAGACCCTGTCTCAAAAAGCAAAGCAAATTAAACAAACGAAAAACCGTTTTGACCTCTGGACCTATTCTAAAAATGATCTCCATTTTTTTGTTGTTGTTGAGTTCCTGCTTGACAAACTAAAAGTATGTTTCTATGAGAAATCAAGACTTTGAAGGGGTGGGGATGATGAGTCAATGGCCAAGTCAGGATAGGACACCCCCTTCCCGTTCTGCCTCTGTGTCCGGATGCCTCCTCCTCTTGAGCTTGAGAACTAGCTGACGCGGAGGAAGGGAGCCAGCGAATGAGGATCTTCACTACATCCCCTGCCTTCTTCTCTCCCTCATTCGCCCCTTTTCTTTTCTCTTTTAAAATTATTCATTATTTGCGTGTGTGTACACGTGTGCACGTGTGTGTGTGTGTGTGTGTGTGTGTGTGTGTGTGTGTGTGTG
>CABHPP010149517.1:78314-107683 GCA_902168425.1 Peromyscus attwateri
GAAAGCAAATGTTTCTTTTCTCCATGAGCTCTTATATAGGCTGCCACCAGAATGTGTGGCTGAGATTTAGGGTTGGTCTTCTCTCCTTAAATGAGCCAATAAGGGAAATCACTCACACACATGCCCAGGTGCTCAGGTTTTAGTTGAGTCTAGGTGTACCTAAGATGACAACCAAGATCAGCCATCATGAGTTGTAGAACCCAAACCAAAGACCCTCAATCATGGGGCCTGTACAGCTCAGATGAGAAGCCCGGAAGAGGAGGAGGTTTCCTGATGGGACGATCTGGACCTGCAGGAAGAAAATGCTGTTGCTTTCAGTGGTGGTAGATGTGGTAGCAGAGGAAGAGGAATGAAGAGAGGAGGAGGAGGAGGAAGAGGAGGAGGAGGAGGCAGGGAAAGAGAGTTCTCCCTTTCATCCCAATTAACATTTTATCTGCACTCTTCTCTTTTGTCTACTTACGTCACATCTCAGCTCTCAGACTTGACCAGTGTACTCTGGTTTTTTGTTTGCTTTTGGTAACAGCACGTTTGGCAGAGTTGTGGCTTTTTGTTTTGTTTTGTAGAGTTGATGTTGGAGAAATATTCAGTAATGTACCTCCTCGGGCATCGTATATACTATTCTAAAAGTGGAACAGTACGAAGAAAATTAGCATGGTCCCTGCGGAAATGACCTGTGGATTTGTGAAGCGATCTGTATTTTGTGAAGTTCTTACAAAGACTGTCTGCTAAAAATGATCTGAAGCAGAAACTCGCCTCAAGAACCAACAAATGGGATTGTGTAAAATTAAAAAGTTTCTACAAAGCAAAAGAAACTATCAGCCTGGCTGTTTAGGTAGCAGTTTCTTCTGATGTTGAAGCCTTCTATCTTGGAAGGAAACTTCTTAAGATGTAGGCTGTAAAGGGAAGTGAAACAGCAGGCTATTTTTGGGTAGGATGTTTACATTCTTGTGAAACAGCATGATGTTCTAAGGCGGAGAAGAAACTCTCCATCCTCTGGGGGAAGCCCCATTAAACGGTTTCAGGAAGTCCCTGAAACTGACTAGATTCACGAGGCTCCTCTCTTCTAAGTGTATATAGCAGTGAAGACTCTGAGAGTCACTCTCAGACAATCCAAGTTGCAAAGAAGACTTTGTGATAAGCCATGCAATCTGGGAGAAGGAGAGGCCAGCTAAACTGTCTAGAAAAAACAGAGCAGCCAAGCTGCCTGCAAGAGGCTCAGACCAGCTGAGGCATCTGGAAGGACACTCTCCAGCCTGTTGAAGGCTGTGCAGTATGCTCCAGATTCCCAGGTTTGTGGCCTGTCATCCATGCTGGGGTGGGCTCTGGTGATGCAGCTCTGTCTGCGGGTCATTTCTGCTCCTGTAAGTAACCCCAATAAAACTCATTGGTGCAACAAGTTGGACTTTGATGACTTCTGTACTTTGGTCTGTCATTGGTTCCCTCTCTGGGGTGAGTAGACATTTGTTCAAATCTCTCCAGGAAAAGTCTGTCACAGAACAAGAGCAAACAGGCTGCAGAATGGAAGAAAATCTTTACTAGCTATACTTCAGGTAGGGGGAGAACACCCAGAATTTATAAAGACCTGAAAAATTAAACACCAAGGAAACAAAACAGTCACTCAGTAAATGGACTGATCGTTCAATAAGCTGACAGTTCTCAAAATAGGAAATACAAAGGCTAATAAGTGTTTTTAAAAGTGTTCGGCCTCCCTATGCTTGATGAAAACTGGAATTACTTTGGGATTCCACTTTGAGGGAAGAGCAGACATACAGAGCCCTGGTAGGCAGGCAGATATAAAGAAGCTCTAGGCAGATTAATGTAACTTTCACTTAAGTATTTAAGATGGCTGACTTCCTGCATGTCCCCTACCCCCACACACACACCTGAAACAAAGACTTGGTGGGATGCTGTGGAATATTATTTTAAGATGTGTTACATTCATTTATTCTGTGGAATATTTGGTTAATGATGCAAAGATGTGTTGCATTTTTTATGTTGTATTTGTTTAACTCTGCGAAGCTGTGTTACTTTGCCTGCTTAAAAAACCTGATTGGTTCAATAAAGAGCTGCATGGCCAATAGCTAAGCAGGAGAGGGATAGGCAGGGCTGCCAGGCAGAGAGAATAAATAGAAGGAGAGAGAGAGAAGAGAAGGAGAGAGAAAAGGACGAGAGAGGACACCAGGGGTCAGCCACCCAGCCACCCAACCACCCAGCCACCCAGCCACCCCAGCCACCCAGCCACCCAACCACCCAGCCACCCAACCACCCAGCCATACAGCTACTCTACCAGCCATGGAATAAGAAGGAAAGAAAGCAATATAGAAAAGAAAAAAGTAAAAGCCCAGAGGCAAAAGGTAGATGGGATAATTTAAGTTAGAAAAAACTGTCTAGAAACAAGTCAAGCTAAGGCCAGGCATTCATAAATAAGAATAAGTCTCCATGTATTTATTTGGGAGCTGGGTAGTGGGCCCCCAAAGAGTCAAAGAGCAAAGAGTAAAGAGTATAAAAAATACTGCAGTGGAATTTCACCCCACCTTCCACCTTTCAGAAGGACTTTACAATCTCCTACTGGAGTGAGTCTGTGGTGGGAACCAATCATTTTCCCTGTCTTTGTTTTGGATTATCCAATTCCCTGTCATAGCCCAAATGAGCCAATGCCAAGAGAGAAAGGGAACTCATCCCATTCCAAAACAAACAAACAAACAAAACCCAAACCAAAAAAACACCATCATTTCTTCTGGGCAGACTCAACTCTGTACCTGAATCCCCTCATAACTGAGAACTTTTCTCTCTCTCTCTCTCTCTCTCTCTCTCTCTCTCTCTCTCTCTCTCTCTCTCTCTGTGTGTGTGTGTGTGTGTGTGTGTGTGTGTGTATACTTTTGTTTTCAATAAAATCTGGCTGAGTGCTGACACCTTGCTTTTCTTGCCTTTTTATTCACTAATTTTGTAGAGAAAGGAATTTATTCCTGCAACCCTAGACAATATATGACATTACCCCAGCCAGAATGGCTGTCATCAAGAAATCTGACAGCAAATGCTTTCAAAGACATGGGGGAAGAGGAATCCTTATTCACTGCTGGAGAAGTGTAAACTAGTATAACCATTATGGAAATCATATGGAGAGTTTTCAAATATTAAAAATAGAACTGCCATACAACCCAGATGTAACTAACATTTGGGACATATACCCAGAAGATTCTATACCCTACTACAGGGACACTTGCACATTTCGTGTTTATAGAAGCTCTATTTGTGATATCAAGAAAATGTAGCCAGCCTAGATGGCCATGAGTACATGAATGGATGATGAGAACGTGATGCATACGCAATGGAACTTTATTCAGGTATAAAGAAAAATATTAAATTTGCATGAAAATAAATGTATCTGGGAGGTGTGTCACCATATACACCTTGGGGCCCCTGCCTCTACTATGAAATGGGGGTTCTTAACTGTGTGTCATGAAGTTTCTGCCATATTAGGGACACTCACATATTCTACTCAGAATAATGTTTCTAAATACACACAAGAGATAAGAAGCCAATAATGTTAAAATACAGCTATGGGAATATAAAAATGAGGTTCTGTGTTGTGTTCCTACACTAACATTTAGCAGCATTGGTAAGCACTGACTAGGATGAATGACAGTTCCAGATATCTGCATTATAATGAGGTCTATCAGGGACAAAGTTTTGTGTTCTGCCAGCGCTGTGGTGACTGGCATTTGATGTCTGTCACTGAAGAAAATGGTCATGCTTGATTGAAGGCTGATGCAAAGATGACGTTTCTTCCCATCCACCTTCTCCCAGGTTAGGAACTTGGTGTTAGATGAGCTCCCAGGACCCTTTCTTACCCACTTAGGTAGCATTTAGCCTGATCTAGCCCTGGTGACTGCACGTGGGAGATTTTCCCTGCTCGCTTATGAAATCAAAAAGAAAATAATGGTGTAAATTCTGAGTCTTCTAGGTGAGGAAACGGAATTAAAATTTCCCCTGGATTCTTGTACCTGACAAGGGAGGACCTTCAGAAAGCCTCACAGCCTGCGGGTGGAGTTGTGGGAGCGATTAGGCAACTCTGGGGACTGAGTGATGTCAGAAGGAGGATCTGTGCACATAGAAAGGGAGGTAGCGAATGGAACTGGTGGAATGCAGGAGAGTTTAAAGATGCAGGAAGCAGAGATGACATCATTCGTGCTGGCAGTGGGAGGGCAGGGAAGGGAAAGTGCCCTTCCGGCAGAATTAGACTTTCACTCATCCCCACCCTGCCTGTCTTCCGGAGAGTCTGCAGCAAAATTCCCAGCATGCAGGCAAGGGAGTGGCAGAGGCGTTGTCCACCTGCCTGGCACCCTGTGAGCTAGGTGTCTTCCTCCAGACCCAGAGACTTGTGTGTTTCTCTGCAAAGTGATGCAACTGGGCAGGAAGCCCAGGTGTCAGCAGTTGTGACATTATGGACCAGGAAAAAGCTGAGTTGAGAACTCAGGACCCAGTGTGGGAGAAGGAGTCTCCAGGTTTCCTTTTTGGTGTGTCTTCCTTTGGTTGTTTCATAAGAGGACATTCGCCCTCCTGTTCTCTGACGAGATGCTCACAGCCAGCTTTGGAACCCCATTCTCCCAAGTTGACTTGATGTGCACATGAAATACGAGTTAGGATAGACGGACAGGGAAAATTATGGATATGAAAAAAGAAAGAAGCCCCTCAGCCTGGCGACGGGCTGAAGCCTCTGCTAGCTGTGAATCAAGAATTCTAACGTAGTTAACAACATTTGCTTAAGGCCTTTCCCCTTTCCTGCTATAATCCTACAATTTTCTAGGAAGTAGAAATTCAATTTATAATAAAAGATATGTCCTAAACTCTCTGGGCAATTCTAGTGACCCCCGGTTTTCCCTTATCAGATTCTAACCCTATGCAAGTCACCTCTGGAGCCACACTATAGTGTCACTTACCAAAAGGAGAGAAAGCGGGAAACTGAGTTTAGGGGAGAGGGTGGAGGTAAGCCCAGGGAATTCCTTTCTAGTTCAGTAATTCTGCTCTCTCTGCAACTACCTTTGCTCAGAAGGAACACACAACCAGAGGAAATCCTATTCCTTATTCATAGCTATAACCAGCCATCCCCTCAGGCAGTACTTGTTGAGGAAGGTGTTGGCATGAGCCAGGATACAGTGAAGCACCTTGGGACTTGAGGAAATGGGATGCCACTTGACAGGTCCCAAGGACTTTCCAGCCCTCTCCTCCACCAGCTCATTTCCTTCATGTAGCATATATAAGTCACTGGGGCATCTCAGTCTGAGACAGACTCCTAGGAGACCAGAAGTAGCAGCCTTTCAACTCAGGTAAGAGACTTTCTCAAATGATTCTGGGGATGAGCCCAGTCCACCCCATCATTTACCCAGATACAGTGAGGGTCATGCCCAAAGGAACAATTTCCAGGAAGAGGAAGTCTGTGAGGGGACCAGGAAGTTTCACTGTTATCTTTGTATCTGGCAGGCAATGGTAGGTAGCACTGCACTTAGAACAGAGGGTGTTTGATTATTGAATTTATGATCGTGTTGAGGCAAAAATCACAGTTCTCATCTTAAAAGAAATAAGAGAGAGAATTTATTCTGGAGCCATTTTAAGTAATGATGGTTACCCTGAATTCCATGTTCCAACATGGAAGCAGTTTCAGGAAGTTTTATAGTTCCACAGAACAAAGAAAGTAGGTTTTGAAAATGATAGTTACAAAGCATTTAAGGTTTTCTCTTACACAGGCCTGGCTAAAAGAAGGATCTTGAAAAACCTGTTTCCTCCTTTGTTTGTTTTTAAAGAGGTAGTAGTGGTTAAAAAATTCTTAAAATCCTTAAAGTGCACTCCCATATATACAAAATATATCTAAGAGCACAGCCATGAGTATCCTCTTAGTCTTTGGAATAAAAAATACAGTCTCTCAAGGGGGTGGGCAATTACCCAAGAGGAAAAATGTATGCTGGGGTAGGAGTAGTCATCTCATAGTGAGCTTATAATCTCAACAACAGGAACCATGGTGTACAACCAGACTAGGGATAAGGATCAGGGAGATAACGTCTTGACCAGAATTATATGATTATGTATATCTTGTTCTTAAAAATAGTTTAATTTTTTGTAAGTTTAAAAACTTATTTGTCTCAAAGAAAGATTTAGGACCATTAGCTATCTCTGTTTATTTCCCTATGTGGTCACATCGGTTAAATACACTTTTTGTCTTTTATCATTATTTGTTTCATGAGATTTAATTTTTATGAAATTTTAGTTTTACTGGGAGCCAAAGGAAACCAGGCCAAGTAGACACCGTTAGTTTACCTGAGCACTTAAAAGCCAGTTTGGTACTAAGTAAATTATGTTAAAAAATAAGAAACAAAATCATACACAGTGGCTGGGCGTTGGTGGTGCACGCCTTTAATCCCAGCACTCGGGAGGCAGAGGCAGGTGGATCTCTGTGAGTTCGAGGCCAGCCTGGGCTACCAAGTGAGCTCCAGGAAAGGTGCAAAGCTACACAGAGAAACCCTGTCTCGAAAACCCCAAAAAAAAAAAACATACACAGTGTTTATATACATATATATATATAATCACACATAAGATATATTTTAATAAATCAAGATTTTGAGTGTTATTATTTGTTGGGATTATATTTTCTATATCCTCAAGGGAAAAAAAAAGCCAGGCAAGGTGGCTGTGGCCACCTTTCATCCCAGCACTTGAGAGGCAGAGGCAGGTGGATCTCTGAGTTCAAGGCCAGCCTGGGCTACAAAGTTTTAGGACTCTGTGGTACACAGAGAAACCCTGTGTCAAAAACCAAAACGAAACAAAACAAAAAAAGGGAAACAAATGTCTATTAATTTATATGTAGTTCAGCTTTAATAAAAACTTTACATTTAACAGTTTTATATTAAGAATACTTTGAAGAAATCATATGAACTTTATGTTATTACTAGATCATTATATATTATTATCACATATCAATTATATTATTAGTATATTAATATCAATAATTAAGATATATCAATAGATTATTATATAATTAACACATTGTGTTTATTATATAATGAGATGGAAACTATATAAATATATAGTTATAATTTGTTTTTGAAGGAAATCCTTATCAAAATCTATAAATATAACATTAAGTTTTTAGTTTAATGAAATCTTATGACTAATAAATGCTCTGTGTAAACAATTAGTATTTTAAGGTTTGTGAAACATATAGTATTCCCAGTGATGTCATTTTAATAGGTTAAGGTCTCTAGAGAACTTGTATCTATAAAGTAGCACATATTCATCAGGACTTAAATGATCATAACACTTAAATTTGTGAAGCCACATATACATTTTAATTGGGCATGCAAAAAAATAATTTTAGCACATAATAAAAAATGAATTCACAGAAAAGGAGATCTGAAGTGGCCATAGTTTGTTAAAACATCCTTTTGACACGAATTTATGAAAACAACCAAAAACATTCTAAAACAATGATCATTGACATGGGTGTATGAATTAGGTGAACTCAGTTTAGAAGAAAAGGGTAGAAAGTTAATCTCTAGTCCTTTCAGATGTGAGAAAGGCTTATTGAGGCAGAAGAGCCAAAAGTGAGCTCTCCCTCCCTCCCTCTCTCCCTCCCTGCCTCCCTCCCTCTCTCCCTTTCTCCCTCTTTCTCTCCCTCTCTCCCTCCCTCCCTAGATCCCTCTCCCCCTCTCTCCCTCCCTCCCTTCCTCCCTCTCCCCTAGCTGAACAGCTGAGAAGGGAGTGTCTTTTTTTTTTTTTAATTGTGTCCCAGGCCACTTCCCAGGAGATAACTTGGAGGCCACAACTTGGCCACGTCAGGTCAGGTCGCCCTTCCTTAGTGGGCCAGTTACAAAGTGGAAAGCAGGGAAAGAACATTTGTTCAATGTGGTCACATCCGGAAAGGGGGCAAAGAGACCCAGCAAACCCCTCAAGTCCATCTGGAGGGTGCTGAAGTGAGATCACAGTTTAAATAGAGGCCCAAGATAATCTGCCCCTGAGCAGTCCAGGTTCAAGTGTGGTCACGCCATCACTGATTCGTCATCGCTTGGCTTCAGTCTCATCCTGGAAGGCCGTTTGACAGTTGTGAGAAGTGTTTGAAGCCCTTTGGGAGAGACGTATTTTCTCTCTTGCTTGTGCCCTTTCCTCTTCCTGGGGTCATATTTCTGGGAAATTCCCACCTTTAGGGTCCATTATTTCGACAACAATCTGATAGTTTGATTGAGAGACACAAGTGTCTCTTTAGAATATCTTTATTTCTGCCAGACCAGTTACACGGTGTGTGTGTATGTTGTGTGTGTGTGTGTGTGTGTGTGAGAGAGAGAGAGAGAGGGGGGGGGGAGATTGGGCTTTACAATGATGTTCCCCAGAAGAAGCCATGTATTGTTACATATGACCCAGGAGCAGAGTATAGAAAGCTCTAGAAAACATCTCTTTCTGGTGTCAGTGGTACTCCAACATTTAGTGGGTTCGTGGTTAGGGAAACAGAAGCAAAGGTACACAGAAGCCGTATTCAGCAGGACTGATGAGTCAAAAGACTGATGGAGCAACTCACCAACCATGCCTGAAGGGGCGTGTCTCAGGACAGACCTCCGGAATGCTGGGGAGGGCTCCGTCACAGGCTAGCTCACTTGGTTAGCTTTAACAACCCAGGGAGCTCCGGTAAAGGGCCTGAGACTTTGGCTTTGAGGCTGAATTTTAGGACTGGTTTGTATACTAAAGACACTTTAATGTGAGCAAGGGTGTTGAGAGGAAAAACGTTGCTCAAGGGAAACTGTAGGATGGGAGGGGATAGAGACAAGGCCAGAGAAAGGGGAGAACAGGGAGTTATTTCAGAATTCACCGCTAGCTTTAGTGTAAACGCATCGAAAGTTTTTAATTAATTATTTTACTTTAGCATCTAACTTAACTCACACGTAGTTTCCCCAAAGAGTTCTTTTTTATTATGAATGACCAATTCCATCAGTTTTGGTTTGTTTGTTTGTTTGTTTGTTTTTTTCAGATCATTTTACATTTAATTAAGGCAGGTTGCCTATTTTGATTCTTTTTTTTAATTATTATTTTTAAATTTTATTTCATCACCTAGGACTTTGTCAAGGATGTAAGATAAACCAGTTTGGAGGAAGTAAATGTTTCTCCTCATTTTTCCAAATATATATACATATATATATGTATATATATATATGTATATATATTTCTTTTCACCTGAAAATTTGCCTGTCTGTCTATACTAGCTACCGGATTTGTATTTTGAGTCAGTTTTATGAGCTGCTTTGGGGAATGACTTTCTCAGCTTTCACGCTGAGATCATCTTCTCCCACTGGATCTTGAGATTACCCTTTGTGGTTATGCAAACACAAGGGTGCTCAGTACCCTGGGTGACCAATCCTTCATACGTCTGCTCCAGGAATGGGGTATGTTTGTTGTTTTCCCTTATGGGGCCGTTGCCTGTCATGGGATGTTCCTTTTGACACCTCCACACTTTTGGGAGTGAACAAGTGCCTCTGAAATTCCTACACTAACAGCTTGGCAATGGCAAGGTCACAGGAGAATCAGCAAAAACCACGCAGAGTTATGCTTAGGCCAAATGATAATAAACCAAAGCATTTCAAAGACAAGGAAAACCAAGGCAAACAAAATAAAAACCAAAATGCTTTCAAAGTTCCAAAAGTGAACAAAATCTAAGTGCCTTGGGAGATCCAAAAGCAAGCAAGCAAAAACACAAAACTAAACCAAACGTTTAACCCAAATGCTTTTATAGCAAACAAACTAGGTAACTTTAAACCAGAGGTTCTCAACCTTCCTAACGTGGAGACCCTTTAATACAGATCCTCATGTTGTGGTGACCCCAACATAAAATTATTTTCATTGCTATTTCATAACTGTAATTTTGCTACTGTTAGGAATCGCACTGTAAATATCTAATGTGTAGGATATCTGATATGTGACCCCTGTGAAAGGGTTGTTCGAGCCCCAAACCCAAAGGAGTTGTGAGATGTCTATCAAATTAGGACAATTAACTAGCTCAGAGTAAGTACAATGGACCATGGACCAAATCAAGGGAGATCTTGAGCCCTGGAGCCCTGGAAAGAACTCTCCAACAACTCACCTGAGGAAGTAACACCAGATGGCCTGAGTTCAACGGGCCCATGTGGGTGTCTGGCTTCCAGTTAGGTGATTGTTTTGGTGAAAAGTCGATCATTCTCGGAGCTCCATATCATAGCACAGCACTGTAACTGTTGATATAAAATCCACAGCTCTCTTCTGAAAAGAGTTAGAAAGTTTATTCTGGACTGTGGCCTGGGAACACAGATTTAGGTTATCCCAAATTCCATATGGTGATGTGATAGCCATTTCACGAACATTTTATAATTTTTACAGGAAAAAAGGAAAGTCATAAATTGAGGCAAGTTTTAAATACATTGGTGGGTACTCCAGAGAGGCAGGTACAGCATGGGGGTGGGGGAACTTTACTATAAGGCCAAGATGTATTCTGATGACATTCTTAGCTTTTGGGTTGGTGGAAGCTAGTGGTCTGCTAAGTTAATAGATTCCAAAAGGTGTCTATACATTAGTCACAAAATGTTAGTTCATTAGTTCAGACACAGAGGTGGGCAGGGAATCACTCTTCTGGAGGGTTAGAACTGTCCCAGGAAAAGGTAACTAGCCTCTAGGCCTGCAACATCCCAGTCTCTCCCCAGTTCTGACATTCTATCAGTCAGACCTGCAGACACAGCTTCTTTCCAGGAATTTTTTTCTCACAATAGACTTATTATATACTCACGGTGTTTCAGGCAACAATGTCAATCTCAGCTTAAAATGAATCATTCTCTCCCCGTGTGCTAAGCATAGATACTGTATTTTATTTAAATACAAAATGAGTTTTGGAGTAAGTTTAATAATCACCCTTTTGGGGCTAAGAAAATGAAACCCAGAGAGATGATTTGATTTATAGGTATAGGGTACCCAACTCATTCTGGCTTCCTTGGGAGTTCCCATTGAAAAAATGTCTTGAGTTCAGTCTATGCCCTCAGTCTTGGGCAAACTTAGACAGCTGACAGGTGGGAACTTGTAGAGCAGAAATTTAGTATGGTTTTTCCTTCCCCCCAAACTCACTAAAAGCAGCCAAATATATTGGAACATTAAATAAGCTTATTATACTGCTCAATGATTGTGTGTGGGGAGAGGACTGTGTGTTAGTATATATGTGCATGTGGAGTGTATATGTGTATCTGTAGGTATATGTGTGCAGGAGTAGGTGGGTAGGGGTTGTGTGTTTGTGTGTGTGTGCACATGGAGTGTGTATGTGTATCTGTAGGTGTATGTGAAGGGGTAGAGGCTGTGTGTTGGTGTGTACGTGCATGTGGAATGTATATGCGTGTGGGTCCTTCCTCAGTAGCCATCCGTCTTGTTTTTGAGACATGGTTTCTCACTGGGACGTGGAGCTTAGTGATTTGGCTAGGCTAGCGGGCCAGCAAGCCTGGGGATCTCCCGGTCTGTGCCGTGCCAGCCTTGGGACTGCAGGTGTGCTCCAGTTCTTCACACAGGCTGGGGGTGTGCCAGAATACTGGTCCTCCTGTCTGTGTGGCAAGCACTTCACTGGCTGAGCCATCCCCAGTCCCTCGTCAGCACTTGAAGTTCAAATATTTTACTTAGACTTCCCAGATTGTATTATAATTTTACCTGAATTGTTTTGAGGGAAGAACACCTGTCAATAATATTTTCATCATATACTATTGAGAAAACTTATAAAAATGATGAAAATACATGTGTAGGGGTGCATGTTTCTCCTTCTGTTTCAATGGCTCGGTATGACACTGTCAAATTCTGTCACTATTTAAGACTTTGATATTGTTTGCCACAGACAATTTCTTGTCTGACGTAGCATTAAAATATTCTGTCCCAATCCCAGGTTCACTGTCATGGCCAGCAGGTAAGAAGCAGCAGGCACTTACAGTGAGTTGATGGAGAATGATATTTCAAGAGAAATGTCAAGTGTAGAGGCGAGAGCCTCATTTTCCTTATCCTAGGCTATTCTAATTTTATCTTAAAACTCAAGAAGCATTGTCTTCTTAACTGAATAGCCTCACCCCAAGAACACATGAACTGCTTCAAATGTGTCTCTGCTTTTTGGTGGGCCTAAGATACAAGGCCAGAGAAAAAACATATTGTTACTGGATCCACTCCAGGCACAACTGACTATGGTTGCCCTGCAGAGGGCGCTGTGGAGCCCCAGGAGCCTCTAAAAGGAGGCTGTTAGTACGGGACCCTATCAGTTGCCCATCAATTCTTGCCTTTCACCGGCTGAAGGGCTGTTATGAAATAATTGACTTTGGTTTTTGGCTTCAGAGCGGCGATGCATCTATTATGCTCGGTTCAGCTCTCTGATCTCAGACCAGTGCCAGATAGGTCCAGGCTCTTCTGCCCTGTGGGTGTCTACAAAATCTAGACAATTTTCCCCCAGGCATTTTGGCATGGTCACAGCTTCTGTGAAACTGTTTTCCCCTGTAGGTCCAAGGGGACCACAGAAGAAGTTGCTGTGGCTTTCTGGAAGGGGAGGGTGTCTACGCCAATTCTCTCAAACAAGTTTTGACATTTCTTCTGAAATGTCATCCTCTGTTGATTCCCTGCAAGTGTTGGCTGCTCCAGGCCTTCCCTGCTGGCAATGACCGTGGAACGGGGAAGGTGGCATAATAAAGGAGCCTGAAGGTCGGGGGAGGCTTCTGTCGGAAGCAGCTTTTCTTAGTAAGTTGTGTGAGCACCTAACACCACTTGCGCCCAGGGAAGGCTGTCTAGTTCCCACCCAGTGGACACCTGCTGCTGGACTATTCTTGCTGGCCTGACTGGAGAAATCAGTAGTCCTGATCTCTTTGAATTTCCACCTCTGCTCTCCAGGATCCAGGTATAAGATGAAAGCTTTCGGTTTTGCCTTTGGTCTGTTCTTCGCTGTGGGTTTTCTCCTCTGGACTCCTTTGACTGGGCTCAAGACTCTGCATTTGGGAAGCTGTGTGATCACCTCAAACCTCCAGGCAATACAAAAGGAATTTTCTGAGATTCAGGATAGTGTGGTATGTAAAGGAGGGATCCAGCTTTCCTCTCTGTCTGTCCTCTTCCCCCTCTGTCTGTCTGTCTTCCCAAGGTATCCTTGATAGCGTGTTAATGAAAACAAGCCAGATGGAGAGAGACTCCAGTCCTGGACAGTGTATTTCCAAGAGATGCCTATACTGAATACTTTAGAAATGCCTCTCATTGGACCCTAGTGGGGAAGAGATCAAAGGTTTTGATATTTAAGACCCTGGTGGCAGTCAATGACCTGTCTTTTCTTGACTTTTTTCCTGTTTAGCAAGCCGAAGATGAAAACATAGACATCAGAATCTTAAGGACAGCTGAGTCTCTGCAAGACACAAAGGTATGGACTTAATTTGGGGGAGCTCTGGGAGGGCAAAGTCAGAGCTTCTCCATCAGGCCCTTTTTCCATGAATAAACTTGTCATATCTTTTTTGCAGCATTCGGATAGGTGCTGTTTCCTCCGACATTTAGTAAGACTCTATCTGGACAGGGTATTCAAATTCTACCAGACCCCTGACCATCGCATTCTACGAAAGACCAGCAGCCTCGCTAATTCTTTTCTTCTCATCAAGAAGGAACTCTCGATCTGTGTGAGTAAAGGTCTTGGGGACATAGCTTGACCCACTTAGCAACCAAGCTCTTTCTCTTGTTATATTGACTGGGTAGAGAAATTGAATCTAACATTACTAAACAAAACAAAACACCAAACAAAACCAGTGTTGAACTATGTAACTATTTAGAAATACTTTGCTTTATTGAATATATGCTCCATTCAAAAAGCATTTAAAAAAGTTTGAAGAAATATAAAATGCTGGCTGTTTGATGTTTAGGATTATTATCTAGTATCCATGAAACTAGATTTCTTTTTTTCCTGTGGTAATGCACTCTACAACCTTACTAGAGCATCTTGTGCTCAGGTGGTCAGTCAACAGGCCACTGGACTTGATCTTGGGTTGTGATAGGACCTTAGAATTGCATTCTTTCCATGGGGCTTAGGTTTGCTCTGGAGCCTCCTAGACAGGAGCTCAGGTAGGAAGTCAGTGGGGCTCAGGAACTAGAAATTCCTTCAGCACTACCTCTTTCTAAAAAGACTTAGTGAGCTCCATATTTGAAACTGAAAAGCTGGCCTATTTGCCTACCTGATGGTTAGTTAAATGATCCCAAATGATGAACCATGAAAACACTTTCCTACAGAAATGTAGGAAGTGACTATTCACAGGATTATAGTTAAAACAGATTTCTCAGCTTATGCCAAGCCAGGGCAGAAAAGTCCAATTTTAAAATAAAATTACAACTGGAGAGATGGTTCAATAGTTAAAGAGTACTGGGTACTCTTGCAGAGGACCTAAGTTTGGTTCCCACCAACCACATGGAAGCTTACAATGTTCTGTTAACTCCAGTCCCAGATCTGACACCCTCTTCTGGTCTCCATTGGCACTGTATGAATGTGGCACACATATACACATGCAGGCAAAATTCTATATACACTAAAAGGTAAAAACAAAACTTACCATCCTTTGGGTCTTTTTCAGCATTCCCGTATGGCATGCCATTGTGGGGAAGAAGCAATGAAGAAATACAACCAGATTCTGAGTCACTTCACAGAGGTATGTACTATTTTTGTATGGATTGTGGTAGTTGTGTTTTTGGAACTGAGACTATAGATAAGTGGGAGGTATATTCATGTTGGAAAAATCAGGTTAATAGTTCTCTATGGTCCCAGGGACCATCCCAGGTTCTAGAAGGATACTTTCTCTACATGGCCTACCAGTGAAGAAAGAATCTCTATCCAGAGACACCTGGACCTTCCAAGGGGCATAGATGAGAGACAATAGTTTTCCAGTATGCACACAAATGCGTACCTTCAAAAGCACTCATCTGAAATATCATACATACCCATCTATGCGTTCCTCACATTGATACTTTTGCACACCTGCCAAGAAATTCTGAGTCAACTCCTCCCTGACTTCCTCCTCCTCCTCCTCCTCCTCCTCCTCCTCCTCCTCCTCCTCCTTCTCCTCCTCCTCCTCCTCCAGGATTCAGCCTAGGCATCACCTCCAGGAAGGTAAGAGATGCTTCTCCCAGAGTTGTCTACCTCTTACCATGATGTGGGGCATTTCAGTTGCTATTTCAGTTGCTATTCCTGCCCATCTCCCTTCCCCAACCAAGAATTCCTTATGGGCAAGGATTGTCCATTCACTTCTGAACTGGTCCAGTGCTTGACATGTCAATATTTATTAGATCTAAGTATACATAGTAGGGAACACACACAGATGACACCACACAGACACGCAGAGAGACATACACATACACGTACAGTTCTTGAGGAAAACAGCCTTATTTTCATCCATGTGAGTCAAGTTCTCTCTGGGCCTCCATTGCCTGTGTAGTAAGTCCAGGGTAGTGGACTCAGTAGTTTTCCTTCCTTCTGTGGATATTTGAGATGCTGTCACCTCTTTACATCTCTTCATTTGAAAAGAACACTCTTGTCAGTATCCCGGCTGAGCTGCCAACAGGAGGGAGGACTGTCCCTGGGCAGATGTCTCTGACCCCATGCATCTATTCTTCTTCCAGCTTGAACTTCAGGCAGCGGCAGTAAAGGCGTTGGGGGAACTCGGCATTCTTCTGAGGTGGATGGAGGAGATGATGTAGATGAAAGTGACGAGGCTGCTGAGAACACTCCTGCCCAAGAGTCCCAGTCCTCAGCACCACGAAGACATGGCCCCAGAGGCCGCTGAGAACATTGTTACCCAAGAGTGTCTGTCCTTAGTACCATGAAGACATGGCCCCAGAGGCCGCTGGGAACATTGCTACCCAAGAGTGTCTGTCCTTAGTACCATGAAGACATGACCTCAAACCACCACCTCTTTGTCATATAATTTAGTGCTGGTCACAGTATATATTATTTATGTATTATTGATTTCCTTATGTGGGTGTCTTTGTGGGTCCCCAGTATTACCTTACACTGTTAATTTTGTAAAATTTTCTGTAATGTCTTTTCTAATGAGAGCTATATTTATTCATTAATATATGTATTTATTTCCTACTGCACTTCTATTTATTTTATATTTAAACACAAGACCTTAAAAAGATTATATTTATAACCTGTCAAGAACAGGTGATGTATTTTCATATAATAAATAAATAAACAAGGCCTTTAAATTCCAGAAGAGTGGCTATAGGAGTTAGTGTTTAATTCAGGGCATACTTACTACTGAAGCCCAATGAGACACGTGAGCCAATGGCTTCTTGGTATGAATTTTGGAAGAATACACCAGATAGGACAGATTTAGGTGTCTTACAATTACTGAACATTCCAACCCAACTTCCCAGTCTCATATGTATATATCTTCTGGCTCTGAAGTCCTTGGTCCATATGTATTTCTACAAATAAAGTTTTCTTTGTGTAATATCTGCCTGGAGTTGAAAGTACTCCTAGAGAGGAACACTGTTGAGGGTGAGCTTGAATCTCAGTTTCATGCAGGATCCTCTGGCTCCCTGGGAAGGAAGAGGTGTGAGAATCTGGGCTTCTTACTCTTGTGATCCATCTCTAGCTCCATGTCTTAATTCACTGCCACCTCCAATCCTGTGATTGACCTCAGTGAATGACAGACGGAGTCAGGGGCTTGAACCTTCCTGGTCTCGGCTCACCGGCTCGGAGCACCATTCTCTCGGCACCTCTGTCTTCTTTCTTAACTTGGTTCGCTACACTCTTGTGCCAGGCACTTTAACTGTGGCACTGATTGCAGTGGGCACAGGTTCTATGGTATTGCTCCAGAGGCTTCCCACAGAAGGGTGTGAGCCATCTCCCGAGACCCTCCCATTTGGATTTTCTCCAGTCATGTAGGCTAATTTGTTGCTGGATCAAGTCTTTGTCTTTCTGTCTTTGTTTAACCAAAATGTTTTCTTTCTAGGTGCTCTTTCCTGGTCCCAGGAGCCGGCTTCTGATCTGGCATGGTCCCGTCTTCCTTTCCCTTCCATCAGGACGGTGTCCCCTAGCTTTGTACTGTTCAGTGTCCCAAGCCAGCTTGGCTCCTTGAATTCTTTTTTGTTTTTTGTTTGTTTGTTTTGGTTTTTCTGAGACAGGGTTTCTCTGTGTAGTTTTGGTGCCTTGTGGCTAGAGTTTTCCTGTCTGGCCCACGGTCAGGATAAATCTCTTTCACCTGCCAGTCCCACAGCCGCTCAGACCCAACCAAGTAAACACAGGGACTTATATTGCTTACAAACTGTATGGCCGTGGCAGGCTTCTTGCTAACTGTCCTTATATCTTAAATTAATCCATTTCTATAAATCTATACCTTGCCACATAGCTCGTGGCTTACCGGCATCTTTACATGCTGCTTGTCCTGGCGGTGGCTGGCAGGCAGGCAGTGACTCCCTTTGCCTTCCTGTTCTTTTTATTCTCTCTGTTAGTCCCGCCTATACTTCCTGCCTAGCCACTGGCCAATCAGTGTTTTATTAGCAACACATTTGCCATACAGAACATCCCACAGCAGTGCCTATCCTGGAGCTCACTCTGTAGACCAAGCTGGCCTTGAACTCACAGAGATCTGCCTGGCTCTGCCTCCTGAGTGCTGGGATTAAAGGGGTGTGCCACCACCGCCCGGCTGGCTCCTTGAATTCTACCATTGCCTCTTTTTATTGCCTCCAATTTCTGCTTTGACAGACTTTTAAGAATTAAAATTTTTAATATAAGTAACTGTAGATGTAATTCTGAACCGTTTTATTAAATAAGAAACACAGAGCCAAATGCAGAGTTAAAAGCCTAAGAGGTCAGAGCAGCAGCCAAGAGCTAAGACCAAGACCGCCTTCTTAACCCTCACTGTCGCTGTCGTCCTTCCCCTCAGAAAGAGACCTACTTCCTGTGTGTCTGTCTTTTTATTGGCTTTCTGTTCTGCCTTCTCATTGGTTGTAAACCCAACCACATGACCTCCTCATCACTGCCTGTCTATACAGACCTCCAGGTCTCTATGGTTGGTATTGAGATTAAAGGTGTGTGTCTCCATGCTGGTGGTGTCCTTGAACACACAGAGATCTGCCTGTCATATGATCGGGATGAAGGGCGTGTGCTACCACTGCCAGACTTCTGCTATGGCTTGCTATTAGCTATGACCCCCAGGCACTTTTATTTATTAACACACAAATAAAATCACATTTCAGCACAAATAAAATATCACCGTAAGTAACAACTACCCAATAGAGAAAAATCGAAAAAATAGAGCTAAATATGAAGAAGAAAATTAAAATCACCCTTCTCACAACCATAGAAAACAATTTTTAAATATTCAGTCTCTCTTACTCTCCATCCCCGCCCCCTCTCCCTCTTCCTCCCTTTCTTGATTGAGTTTAAACCAAGACTGAACCCTCATTCTTGAGGGACCCACCATCTTCTTCACCAGGTTCTTCGCATGGTTGTACTCGACTTACATGGTACAAATGAGATTCAGCAATGGGTAATCCAACCACACTAGGGCTTGAGGGAGAACTCCGGGAAGGTGGGTTCCTGGAGGACATACACTAATGAAGGGTCCACAGTGGTTCTCTACAGCTGCAACCAAGCAATCAGTACCCCCGCCCTCATTCTCAGTTCTTCTTTCTGCTGTTTCAGATGAGAGCAACCACGGTCTGAAAATATTAGGTTGCAAATTCTGAAAGCAAATGATCTGTAACTTTAAAATGACTTTTATGTGTTGCTACTGCTGCTAGTCTTTTATGGTGCCCAATTTATACATTAAGCTTTATCATAGGTGGGTATGTGTGGGTATGTATGTATGTATAGAGGAAAATGTAATGTCAAGTCTTCTATGTCTGAGGGTTTTGTAAATGCAGATTCAACCAGTTGTGGATAAAAAAATTTTTGAAAAAAAAAACACATCTGTATTGAACCTGCATAGACTTTTTTCATCTTCATTTTTTAATAGTACAGTCTCCCAGCTATGCACATGGTTTTTATATCATATTAAATATTGCAAGTAACTAAAGATGGCTAAGGTCCACAGGAGGATGTGCAGGTTGTGTAAGTACTATGTCATTTTATATAAGGGAGTTGAACATCCATAGAGTTGAAGATCCTTGGGGAGAGAGGGCAGCCTGGAAAACAGTCTCCCACAAAAACTGAAGCGCTGTATAAAGGTCATAATAGCCGGGCAGTGGTGGCGCATGCCTTTAATCCTAGCACTCTGGGAGGCAGAGCCAGGTGGATCTTTGTGAGTTTGAGGCCAGCCTGGTCTACAGAATGAGTTCCAGGACAGGCTCCAAAGCTACAGAGAAACCCTGTCTTGAAAAAACAAAAACAAAAAAGTCATAATAATTGTACCTTCAGTCATCCAACAGAGGGCTTAGAATGTGTTCCCCAAGAATAGAGGGAGGTGGCTACTCTAACTAAAATGAGTGTTGTCATTAAGTACTTATGACATGGGAGGCACTGTATTGGGAAATTCACATACACTGTGTTACTTACACCTTAGAGTAGGCCGGTGAGGAAGGCAGTCTCATTACCATCTACAAATGAAGATGCCTCCAGAGACGCTCACAGGCAGCAGAACCAATGCTTGCATAGGCAGCCTGATTCCTGCAGCCCAGGTTCACATGGCCACTGGTGATGGGGGTAAAGTATGGTTGCAGGCAGGAGGTAGAGAACCGCCTCACTTGGGCAGACGGACAGAACGACAGGGCTTAGACAGCCCTTGACCATATGGTGGCTCTCAGCACTCAGAAAGTGCTGAGCCTTTCTAACAAAGTGTGGAGCTACCCATTGATTTCCTGGTGAAACGTATCTCTACAACATCTGTGTCAAATTTCAGTCTCCTCTACCTCTAAATGTGCCTCCTCAACAAACAGAATCAAAGTGGGTTTCTCTGTAGATCGCAGGAGGAAGATGCTCAACTCAGAATGACCTATCAGCTCTGGTTACATTAGCTGCTAGACTGTGGATGAACCACATCCCCTCACTGTTTTAGTCTCTGGTGAGAAATTGATATACAAATGGCAGGCAGACCATACATAAAAACAGAACTCTGACCCATAGCCTGCAGCAGCCACCCCAGGAAACCAGCTCAGTGTCTATAATCCCCAGCCTGAGGAGCCAGCCTACTCTTAACTTTTAGTCAGATTTGCTGCTATCTAGATTGCTTGCCCTCTCCACCAACAAGTTCAGGAAACAATGGCTCTTGTAAGCAATTGGCTCCAAATGCCCAATTAATTAATAACTGACCAAAAAATCCTAATACACAATCCCTAATCAACCTCACAGGATACCCTAGTTAGGCCTAGATCCCTATAGCTTCCCCGGGCCAACTACCTCAAACCAGAGTGCATCTGATGGCATCCATTTTGTCCACAACAAACCTTCCCACAGCTCTGCCCACTCTGGAGTCTCTGCTAAAACTCAGGTGATGGGAGCAAGCTCTCCCTGTCTTCACGTGGTAGTTCGCTTTGTTGTTGTTGTTGGAAATATTTCTACCTTGCTTTCTTAAAGTGAAAATACTAACATAGGTGGTTCTGGGTTTGTTTCCAGACACTGGATTCTACCATGTCTCAGGGCATCAGAAGAGTCTGCTGCCATGGCTCCCTTTCATAGCCCAAAGGAATCTGTCTGGTTCAGCACCTGAAGTGAGTGTGTATGATCAGGCAGGTCAAACGGATGACCCATTCTCTGGATGCCCAGAAGCCTGGACTAGTTTTCCCTCTGGTGAGAGATGGGCTCTTTTTTCAGAAAGCATGGTATCCCACGCCTAGGAATGAGGGCCAGAGATTGGAGACACAAACAATAGAAAGGACCTGCTCTGTGCTTTGTTTCCACCCTGACTTTGGGGCAGCCCAAATGCTCTATTTTCAGAGTCAGGCCTTTCCAGCATAATTCGCTCTGACTTGTGTGTGTGTCCTTCTCCATGTAGACGGACAAGATTTTCATTTCCTCACTGGAACCTTCAGTTCCTCAAGAGACAGACAGTGTGTTTTTTCCTCAGGTGTTGAATCTTCTCCACTCCACCCACCCTAGCACACCTCAATCCTATACTGTCAACAACCATTGAATCCGAAAGTAAGAGAGGGGACAGGGTTTGAATAAAAAATTAAGATGTCAAAAAGAAACCCCAATTCAACAATGTTTTGTTTGTGGACTAGCTTGGTCTCTGCCAGAAAGCCCACTTTGCTCGGCAGACAGGGTTTCGCTCACGGCAGGCTGCACAGGGAAGAGCCTGGTGACAGCCACTCCCTGTTTCACTGGAAGGCCAGGAGAGCGCAGGCAGCACACTCACCTCAACTCTCATGGTAGCAGTGAGTCAACGCTTAACGGGAAAAGGAAGAGGCAGTGCTCAGAGGCCAGGAGGCCATGAGTCAGGAGAGCCCTAATATCTCTCAGAGCGTGTTCCCTGTCTTACTAAACATTAGAACTCATTGCGGAGAACGTGCAGATCAGTTCAGATAGCAGCTGAGTTTCAGAGAGGGAAAGTGACTTGTCCAAGGTTGCGCAGTAAGTTGTGGCAGGAGCTGGCGCTAACATTAAAGTCCTTCTGCTTCCAGTAAACTTAACCGCAACTCATTCAAGAATGAATTAAAGTCATCTAGAGTGGAAACAAAGATTCTCTGCATTTGTAGAGGACATTCTTATCTAGGTTGAACTGGCCAATGAAATCCGTCAAAAGTCGCTAGTGTAAGAAGTCTTGGTAAGATGGCTGAATATAAAAAGCACATACACAACCCAACTATATTTTCTCATTTCAACAACACATGAATGGAACCTGAAACTTAAAAAAAAAAAATTACTAATTACAATAATACAAAAACTTGAAATAGTTGAAGATAAGTTAGAGATTTGAAAGAACAGGGCTAGAGCGACGGCTCAGTGGTTAAGAATACATGCTGCTCTTGCAAAGGACCAGGTTCAATTCCCGGAGTGTGAGTTGGGTGGGTGGCTCATGACTGCCTGTAACTCTAGCATCGGGGCGTCTGCTGCCCTCTTCTGACCTCTTCGGGCACTGCACTCTGGGTTGTACAAATTCACACACACACACACACACACACGCACGCACGCACGCACGCACGCACGCACGCACGCGCACACACACACACACACACACACACACACACACACACTAAAATTAAATTAAAATTAAAAGAATGGGGCTGGAGAGAAAGCTCAGCAGTTTAGAGTGCTTACTACTCTTGTAGAGGACCTGGGATCAATTCCCAGCACCCACATGGGAGCTCACAACCACCTGCAGCCCCAATTCCAAGGGATCTGATGCCTTCTTCTGGCCCTCAAGGGCTCCTGCACACATGTGGTACACATAAACTCACACAGGCAAACATATGCACATAAAATAAATAAATAAATAAATAAATAAATCTTTAAAAAAACTTTTAAGTTTGAAGGATCTATTTTTTCATCTTTCTATGTGTGGTATACATGCATGTGACTGTGCATGTCTGCATGTATGTGGGTTCATATACGTGGGGGTGTGTTTGCATGTGTGTGGAGACCCCAGGCTGATGCTGGGAATCTTCCTCATTTGCTCTTCACCTTGTTCTTTGAGGCATGGTCTCTCAGTTAAACTGGAACTTGCTGGTATGGTGGCTTGTCTCACTAGCCAGCTTGCTCTGGGGATCCTGTGTCTACCTTCCCAGGCTGGAATTATAGATAGGAAGCCACACCCACCAGGCATTTTGTGGATTCTAGGGATCTGAACTCCAGTCCTCAAGCTTTTACGGCAAATGCTTCAGCTGCTGAGCTCTCTTTCAAACACTGAAAATTGCACTGATATGTAGCATGAATCTTAAAAGTTCTTATTAATAAAATCAAACCTGAGCCAGGTATTGGGGTGAACTGGAAGATCAGAGAACCAGAACAAGTCACAGCCACCTCACCTGGCCAACTTCTTGGCTGGTCTTGTTTCCTCAGACTGGAAGCCTCTGTGTCCTCATATTCAAATGGCTCTCAGCTGAACTGTGCTCCAAAGCCTGAAAGCTTAACCAGCCAAATGCTTAATCAGCCAAATGCTGCTAGTTTCTGGTCCTCACGCCTTATATACCTTTCTGCTTTCTACCACCACTCCCTGGGATTAAAGGCTGGCTTTCTGGGATTAAAGGCGTGTGTTACCATGCTTGGCTGTTTCCAGTGTGGCCTTGAACTCACAAAGATCCAGAGGGATTTCTATCTCTGGAATGCTAGGATTAAAGGCATGTGCTACCACTGCCTATCCTCATGTTTAATATTGTGTCTGTCCTGTTCTCTGACCCCAGATAAGTTTATTAGCATACACAATATTTTGGGGAACACAATACCACCACACTGATATCTGTAAACAATTGTGGGGAAGAAACGGAAATGCAGAGTAATGGAGAACTATGCCATATTCATGAGTGAAAGACTCAGTAGCATTAAGATGTCAAAAATTTCCAGGTTGACTATACAGTTCAATACAGTTACAGCAAAAATTCTGGAAGTCTCCTTTAGATAGAATGAAAAAATCAGCCAGGCAGTGGTGGCACACGCCTTTAATCCCAGCACTCGGGAGGCAGAGGCAGGAGGAGCTCTGTGAGTTCGAGGCCAGTCTGGGCTACAAGCAAGTTCTAGGACATCTTGGGCTGCACAGAGAAACTCTGCCTCAAAAACAAAAAAACAAATAAACAACAGAAAACTTGCTATGAAACAAAACAGAACAGATCGTAATTGTATGAAATATTGGAATTTGAAAAAGAAGAAAATGATATGATTAATACTCTCTGACCTCTAACTTATGCAAAATGCTAACAAATGAGACAATGTGAAACTAGTGAGAGGCTAGACAGACAGAGCATAAGGACAGACCAGAAAGTCAGGGAAAGGCCTGTACATGGACAGACAATTAATTTTCAACAAATACATGTAGGCATAGAATAGCCATCTTAATGAAATGGTGCTACAATAATGGCGGCATAGGCCTTTAATCCCAGCATTTGAGGCAAGAAGTTAACCAGTTCAACCTAACCTGAGCTAGGGCATGAGACCCTGTTTTAAAAAAAAAAATAGATAGATGATAGATAGATAGATAGATAGATAGATAGATAGATAGATGATAGATAGATAGATCGGTAGATAGACAGATAGATAGTCTATCCAAGTGTTTAGAGGCTGTGGAAGAGCAGAAATGACCCTACTGCTATGGGGGGTGTGAAGGGGACAACTGACTATCCATACAGAAAAAAACTTAGATTTCTATTTCTATTTCATTCATTAAAACTTCAGTCACAATGGACTATAGCTCTAAGTGTACCTACAACTGTAAGCCTTGTTAAATGAAACGTGGGCATTTTGAAAATCTTTGTGGACTTTGAATTACTAAGATATGCTTAGATGTGACAGCTAAAGCACAAGCCAGGAAAGAACATGTCTATAATCTGGACGGCATCAAAGGTTTTCTTAAAAGGGCTGCTCATTAAGAGCCATCTTAAGAAAATGAAAAGAAAATCCATTGTCCGGAGAGCATTATTTGAAAGCCTTCTATCTGAAAGAACTTACGTCCTAGAAATACAGAATAGTCAAAACTCGATGATAAGAAAACAGTGCAATAAAAACTAGGTGAAAGATTTGAACAAAACCCAAAAGAGATAGATAGATGCCAGAAGGGCGCATGCAAGAGGCACTCGCCATTGTTTCCATTTGCGTAAATGCAAAGTTAAACCACGGTGAGAAAGCAGAGACATTACTCCCATAAAACAGAGTTAAAAAGATTGTCTAAACTGGGTACAGTGCCATAGGCCTGCAATCCCAGCATCTGAAGGTTGAGGTAAGAGGGCAGACAGGCCACCCTAGCATGAGCTAGAGTGTGAGACCCTGTGCAAGAGAGACGGAAGGGAGGGAGGGAGGGAGGGAGCAAGCAAGGAAGAATATTCAAGTATATTAAACTTATTAAGTATGTAGCAAGCAAAAGTAAAAGTATAATCAACAAATAGCAGATAGAAAGAAGCAATAGACAAGGAAACATCATCCAATTCATGGCTTACAGCATTCAGCAGAGAAACTGGAGTAGCCCAAGAGAGAGGGCCCACAAAAGGCAAGCGGGAGCTTTCCAAACACCCAGAACCAGGAGGAGAGTCTGAGAGTCCCCGTGAGGGGAGTCCTGGGTAGGGGTCCTCTCTGGCTTCCTGCTTCCAGTTCCCCATGTGGGGACAAACCTTAGTAACCCCTGCTGGCGGTGTTTTACCTTTTAGCAGTTCTCAGGGACACAGTGTTTTCACTCTAAGGCTGTTTTGAACCTCTCTCTTCTCTCCTTGTAACTCAAAGTAAAGATGCTGGAATCTGGGACAAAGGGGCTCTCCTCGCTCCTGGAGTCTGTTTTCAACAAGCTTAGACAGCAGGTGATAAGCTACCAGTAAAGTGCACATTACAGGCGCTTTCTTAAAAGTTAAGCAAACCTCTTCCACATGACCAAACACCCACTTTCTAGGTATTTATCCAAGAGAAAACAGAGTGCATGTCTGGGCAAAGACTCACATCTGATTGCTTATTTTAGCTTCATTTTTAATCACTAATTATCAGAAACAACCTACATGCTCACCCATAAATGAATGGCGAAGCTGTGGGGTATGTGTGTGTTATCTTAACGGCGGTGAAGGTTCTGCAGGGTCTTCCTATGTCAACTCATCGCACTGTATGCTTTAAATGATATGTGCGGTGTATTACATGCCAATCATAGACCAGTAAAACTGCTGGAAACAGCTGGGGTCAAGGTGACAATTTGAAGGTACTGTGGGGGCAACAGGCAGGCAGGCATAGCTCCGGGACCAAGATTTGAAAGAGGGAAACCCAGAGAACTGAGCCTAGCACTGGGAACCACTCTTTCCATAGGGATGTAGATTAAATTCACAGAAGTTAATACAATTTTAGGAGACTGAGAAGCTATGTAGAACTTTCCAAGAACTGGCAGAACTGAGACAAGTATATGTACTCAGAGCCCACTGAAGAAGAGCCCTAACAACCTCCTGCCTGGGCTCAGGAGACCACCCTGAAGACCTATGCCCCCCCATCTCCTGACCTCCAGAGGCAAATATAAATTTGCTGTGGAAGAAGATCAAGCTGAGCTTAAATTTTATCTTTGTGAGCCTGCCAGATAGCTTAGTGGGTTAGGATGCTTGTCACCAAGCCTAAAGACCTGAGTTCAAGCCGGGCGGCAGTGGTGCACGCCTTTAATCCCGGCACTCGGGAGGCAGAGCCAGGCGGATCTCTGTGAGTTCGAGGCCAGCCTGGGCTACAGAGTGAGATCCAGGACAGGCACCAAAAACTACGCAGAGAAACCCTGTCTCAAAAAACAAACAAAACAAAACAAAATCTGAGTTCAAAACTCACATGGTGAAAAGAGAGAAACAACTCCTATAAACTGTCCTCTGACCTCCACATATCCACATACATGTCAACATGTGCATGTACACATATGTATACATATTACACAGTACACACATTAAATTAAAAATATATATCTAATATTTAAACCTGTGGATGGGAATTTTCCCCATTCTTGGTTACGCTGTAGTGCAAAAAGAATTCCTGGCTCTTTGTTGCATAGCTGACTTGTGCCATTTGGCTGTTGCTTTATGGAGTTAAGGAACATAATGTTCAGCAAAATATATATATATATATATATGTCTATATCTATATATACATTTATCTATATCTATCTATCATCTATCTATCTATCTATCTATCTATCTATCTATCTATCTATCTATCTTTGAGACTTTCCAAATATGAAGAGTGGATCTCCAATAGGGATAACCAATATACTATGAGATAAAAATAGTGTGATTAAAAGAAGAGGTAGAAAAGACATGGAGAGAGTGTAGTTATCAGATATATAATCTTCAAAGGAACTGTAATAAATATGTACAAGGAAATGAAATACAAGATTTTTTCATAGAATAATCTAGAACTACAAAAATGAACAGACTGAAAACCTAGAATTAAAATAATTCAAAACTTTAAAGTTCAATGGATGAAACTGAACTGCAAATTAGGTGTAAATATAGAGAAAATAAATGGACAAGGACATAGGTTGAAGAAAATATCTAGAAAGGAACAGAAAACAGAAAAAAATCATATCAAAGACTTCATCTTTGAAGATTAAGGTTGTCCTGGGCTCCTCCATGCTTCCATCAGCCATTTCTGTGGGTAAAGCACATACCCCCAGTGAACCAGTCCAATACCACATGACAGAGGTCCCTGAAGGAAAGACAAGAGAGTCTGGGGAAGAAGCAACATTTCTAGAGATGATAAACCAATAATTCCAAAAGCTGCCTAAAGGCATATATTAGCATTTCAATGTGAACCCCCCTCTCCCCGCCCCACATAGGCTCATGTGAAATGTTCGGTCCAGCTGTTGGCACTGTTGTTTGGAGAGCTGGTGGGAGGTTTAGGAGGTGGGGCCGACCTCCAGGAGGTAGACCACTGGGGTAGGTCTTTAGCCCCACCGTGTCACCCTCTCTGACTTACCATAGCTAGTAACTCGTAGAACCAGGGATTCAGTCACAGTGCGATTTCATGGTCTGTGTGTTTTCCATACCCTGTACTGTCTCCTCTATGCCTAGAGACCTAGGATTCATTCCAGGTGGTTCCTGTTTTAGCTCTGAGTTTAGGATAGTAACTAAACCTTGCTTTGACTTCTGAATCCAAACAGACAGAGATAATTTATCTGAACCATCTCCCAGGGCTTCAGTGACTATCACATTATAGATGTATTTTGTAAAGTGTTTCGTAACTGCTGGCTTATTGGAGTAGAGCAGAGAGTCCCACCCAACTTCCTAACCTTGCCAGCGGAGGAAGGCAACACTGACTGAGACTGTCACTTACTTCTACTGAGTCATAATGCAACCAAAGAACTTGAACTCTGTCTTATCTACAGTTCAGACACCTGCAGACACAGACACAGCTCATAGAGTGAAAGGCCTTAATGACAGCCTTCGTCCTCAAAGATGAATTACTGTAAAAGAGAAATGAGTTAGGCATGGTGACTTGATCCAGTAATAGGAACCAATGCCATGGATACTGCCTGTCTCAGTCACTGCTCCATTGCTGTGAAGGGAGACATCATGATAAAGGCAACTCTTATGAAGGAAAGTGTAGTCGGAAGGTTTCTCCATTCCCGCCTGGCCCTGTGGCCCACAGCTGCTCATAAAATAATCATTCAGAGGCTTATATTAGTTACCAATTGTATAGTCTACGGCAGGCTTCTTGCTAGCTAGCTTTTATAACTTAACCCATTTCTATTAGTCTATAAGCTGCCACATGACCATGGCATTACTGGTCTCCTGGCATCTTGCTGCTCCTTCCACGGAGGCAGCTGGCGTCTCCCCTTCCTCTCCTTTCTTCTCTCCATATATCTGCTTGGATTTCTGCCTGCCTCTAAGCTGCCCTGCCATAGGCCAATGCAGCTTTATTTATCAACCAATCAAAGCAACACATAGGCACAGCACACAGAAAGATATCCCACAGCAAGAAAGCATTTAAATTGGGGGCTTGCTTACAATTTTGGAGGCTTAGACCATTATCATCATGATAGGGAGCATGGTAGCATGGCACTGAGTAGTAGCTGACAGCTAAGTCTTGGTCTATAGGCAAAGAGAGAGAGAGAGAGAGACAGAGAGAGAGAGAGAGAGAGAGAGAGAGAGAGAGAGAGAGACAGACAGACAGACAGACACAGACACAAAGACAGAGACAGACAGAGGCAGAGGCAGACAGACAGACAGAGAGATAGAGACAGAGGGTGTGGGCTTTTGAAAACCACAAAGCCCCCCTCCCCAGTGACACATTTCCTCCAACAAGGCCATACTTCCTAACCCTTCTAATTCTATCAAAGAGTTCACTCCCTAGTGACTAAGCATCCAAATACATGAGCCTAAGGGGGGGCCATTCTTATTCAAATCACCACACCAATCCCAACCCCATGCTACCACATGTGGGTGCTGAGTATAAATGGGGAAAGCTGGTTCACTGACCTCTGAAACTCTGAGTCCACATTAGGTGTGACTATGACTTTGTGACATTTTAGAGGAGGAGCAGGTGAGAAGCTGGAGAGTGCAGCTCCATTTGCACCATCACTGGAGCAGCAAATGGAACTTGCAATAGCTGGTTGCACTGGCCCTGAAGCACAGGCAGGCTCATAGATGTATGAGGGTCACACCTTTGGGAATTCTCCAGGAAACTCTGCATGAGCCTGCAGTATTTAATAGAATAGATAGGACCACAGAAACTGGAAATTTTTCATTTCTAATTTAAAAAATCTCTCTCTCTCTCTCTCTCTCTCTCTCTCTCTCTCTCT
>CABHPP010149518.1:0-33403 GCA_902168425.1 Peromyscus attwateri
TCTTGCCTAGTTGTGTTTTAAGGGTTTAAATAATTAAGCCATGAATTAACAGTAATAAGCTTCCACCTGTCCTAAGTAGTTAGGTTTATAGACGTGGCTCTGACTTCCACAGTAAATGGTACTGCAGATTTAGAACTCGGGAACCTGCAGGGCCAGTGCCTGCTGGCAGTTTCCCTATGGCTCCCTGTTTACCTCTGAGGGAATGTTAGGGAAAGAGCTTTAGAAGGGTCCCAGCAAACAGGCTGTCTTTTCTCAGTATGGAGTCCTTGTCTTTGGCGTGGGGATCATGGTACTTCCTGTTTTCCTAGGCAGGCCCACAGGCCTCTTGACACGATAGGCGGGCTCCTGAATGTCTCGTTACTCTACCATGTTTGGCTCTGTGGTGTCTTCCTTTTGACGACCTGGTACATCTCCTGGATACTCTTCAAAATCTATGCCACGGAGGTCAGTATTGGGAGGGTTTTTGTTAATATTGTTGTGTTTCAGAGAATAGAAAGTGGTGCTTTCAGCAGATCACTGCTCAAAGCGTGTTACTCAGGTGGTTTTCAGTTTCATCCTTCATGCTGTGTTTCTTTCTTTCTTTCTTTTTTTGATTTTTCAAGACAGGGTTTCTCTGTGTAGCTTTGTGCCTTTCCTGGAACTCACTCTGTAACCCAGGCTGGCCTCAAACTCACAGAGATCTCCCTGCCTCCGCCTCCTGAGTGCTGGGATTAAAAAACGAGTGCTACCAGCATCTGGCACACTCTGTGTTTCCAAGGAACAGAGTTGGTGCTCACAGAGTATCTGGAAGTTGCCGGGCGGTGGTGGCTCACGCCTTTAATCCCAGCACTCGGGAGGCAGAGGCAGGCGGATCTCTGTGAGTTCGAGACCAACCTGGGCTACAGAGTGAGTTCCAGGAAAGGTGCAAAGCTACGCAGAGAAACCCTGTCTCGAAAAACAAAACAAAACAAAAAAAAAAAGAGTATCTGGAAGTTAAACTAGGTGGTGTTTGCTGCTCTTTACTTAGAGCCTGGCTTTCTTCCTGGGTTTTTGAGTACGAGATGAGCCTAGATTTTAAATTAATTTTACATGCTATCGAAATAGATACTAGCAACATTTAAATATGCAGTTATACAATATTTGCTTTTTGAAAAACATCTTGAAATTTATTAAATGATTCTGAAAATTGAATTAACCTGGACAATTCTCACAAGAATATTTTAAAAAAAGATTTATTTTGTCATATGTGGATGGCTATTTTGCTAGCATTCATATATATGTGCACCACATACATGTCTGTTGCTATGAATCCCTTGAAACTGAAATTACAGACAGTTGTGAGCTGCCATGTAGGGGCTGGAAATTGAACTCAAGTCCTCTGGAGGAGCAGCTAGTGCTCTTAACTGCTGAGCCATTTCTCCAGCTCCACACAAAAAAATTTTTTTAATTTATTTTTATTTCATGTTATTGGTGTTTTGCCTACATGTGTGTCTGTGTGAGGGTGTCGGATCTCCTGGAATTGGAGTTACAGACCATTGTGAGCTGCCGTATGGGTGCTGGGAGTTGAACCTGGGTCCTGTGAAAGAGCAGTCAGTGCTCTTAACCACTAAGCTTTCTCTCCAGTCCCACAAAAATCTTTTTAAGTGAAGAGTTGCATTTAAAAAAAAAATCATCTAGATGTGTTTGTCATAGAAGTATTGTATTTGATTTTACCATCTCCGTTGTAATTTTCAATGGCTTCACAGGCTCTTTGTTCCTGGAATTTATTTCTGTTAGTAGATGTTGGTTTGATAAAATTGGGATAGTGACACTTGGGGAAATATATTTGTTTTTATTTAAAACTTTATTCATATGAGTGTTTTGCCTGCATGTATATCTGTGTACCACATGAGTGCCTGGGGTCTGTGGAGCCCAGACAAAGACATTTGATCCCCTGGGACTGGAGTTAAAGATACTTAACATTCATGCAATATGGGTTCCTCTGGAAGAGCAGCCAATGCTTTTAACTGCAGAGCCATCTCTCCGGCTCCCACGGTAACATTTTTTTAAACAGTGCTTTTGCAAGGACCACTGAAGATGTTGATTTGATTGTATTTGTCTCTCTGTAATCTCAGTCAGTGCTCACTGATTATAACAAGGACAGGAAAAGAATTCCTTTGACATTCTTTGTATGTGATTATATCCAACAGGCTTATGTGTTCCCTGTTCAGCCACCATTTGCGGAGGAGTCAGACGGATGCCTCCCGAAAGTCCTCACCAGCAGCCCTCCTCTCCTCATCAAGGTACCAGAGTGTGCAGCGTGAGCTTCAGTTATCTTTCCCTCCTTCCAGAGGTGGAGGGAATAGTTAGCACAGCTAGGCATTTAGATAGACTTCTTGAGGGCCTCGAACAGGGGTTCTCAACCTGTGGATCAAATGACCCTTTCACAGGGATTGCCTAAGACTGTTGGAAAACACAGATATTTATGTTTTAATTCATGACAGCAAAATTACAGTTATGAAGCAGCAACAAAAGTAATTTTATGGTTGGAGGTCACCAAACAGGAACTGTATTAGGAAGTTGAGAACCACTGGCCCAGAATAGTATTGGTACTGTAAAAATGACCTAGTAATGTCATTAAAAAATTTTTTTTTGTCATTTCAAGTGATTAAATACAAAAGTAAAGTACCCTGGGTATGCACTAGCAATGTACATATGTTTCCCAGGATGGCTTTGAACTCCTGGATTCATCCTGAACTCCTGTCTCAGCTGCCTGAGTAATGGAGACCACTGGCCTGCTCCAGCAGACTCAGCTAAGCTGGCTAACTTTTCATAAACACATCCAGTTCTCTCAAGCATAAGGTGCCGTGGTAGCCAACTGAACCCATACTCTTTGCAAACCGTTCCTGGCAGTAACGCAGAAACGCTGAGTCCTTGGTTGCCGGAGCTAGACCCACTTTTATTCCTGCAGTGTGTCTCGTCTCCAAGGTAGTGTGCTTAATGGTGTGTCCACATCCGAGTTACGAGAGCTCTAAAACCAATCGTCATCCTAGAAGTTAAAGAAGTTTACAAATCCAACTAAACGAGAAAAATTGTTTTGATTTAAATTGCCATTTGAGATTGTAAAGGAAATCTAAATATAACAGGATATAACTTATCCTGCTAAAAGGTCATGGTGCCTTATTTATTGTGTACTTTTATGTTTTCCAGACAGCATCGTGCTGTGTAGGCCAGGTTGGACTTGACTTTGCACTTGTCCTGCCTAAGCCACCTTCTAAGTGCTAAGGCATGTACCAACATGCCCAGCTAGCTTACTACTTTAAAAATAGTTAAAAGAAAAGGCTGGGAACCCAGCGTTTTTGTCAGTCTAGAGAAGCTGTAAACTAGTAGGAAAATGAACCATCGAGGCGCTGATTGCCAGTATTAGCTACTCGTTTGGGTACTTACTAAATCTTTCTTAGTAGGCAGGTGTCAGGTCCTGCTGACTGCCTTGGGTACAGCGATGACTAAGACATAGCATAGGCTGATGGGAAAGGCAGACACCACCCCGCTCCATTTGTATTGGCGGGTGCAGTACTGCCCTTCTCCCCTGGGTTCCCATCCTTGGCTGCTTCTCGGAAGGAGCACGCCTTTGCAGTAAAGAGGCTTGCTGGGGATAAGGTAGATTTTCAGGAAAAAGCTATAGCTGTGTGTTTTATGTGTTAGGCGCTGCCTTTGGGTATGGCAGCGAGCAAGATAATGTTCCTATTCTTGTGGGTCTCACAGGCGGAAGTGCCACAGTTGAGAGATGTCACTGTGTGTGGGAGGACAGAGAAAATTCCAGAGGGAAGCCTTATTGGAGTTTTCCATTACAGAGCTATAAAAATACAGAGCTCTGTAGTTCTTGTATGTATCTGGAGCTTATAGTGTATAGGAAGGTAGAGCAACAGAGTTCCAAAGATCCAGAAAGGAAGGTTGTGGTCCTGAAATACTTCTTTTTTTAAAAAGTCCATCTGATTGCTCCTCAGATATGTAATGAGTCTAGATCTTGTGTATGATTTTGTTAAAGCTTTAACAGTCTTTCTTTCTTTTTTCCTTTTAGTATTTGGCCTTACAGGACCTGATGTTGCTTTCTCAGTATTCTCCATCTCGAAGGCAAGAAGTTTTTAGCCTCAGCCAACCAGGTATTGCTGAGAGTAGTAGATTTGATTTGTGTGTGTGTGTGTGTGTGTGTGTGTGTGTGTGCGCTCCAAACTTTTGGAAGAGATATCTAGTTCATCCATGTCACACATCCTGAGCCCTTAGATGAAGAATGGACTAAATCTTAAATGACTTAAGCGATTACTTTGCTGTGGGTAGAATTTATGTCACCAGGAAAAGCACTTATTTATTTGTGGATATTTATTTCTTTCAGCTTCTTAAGTACCTGAATCTGAGGAAATTATGTATTGAGTGTCTTAGCAGGACAGTACAGCCTAAGAATCTCAGCTGTTTTAATGCTGTTGAGGACCTTAAGAACTAGGTGGCTTCCTTCCTAGATGGGAGTAAGGACTGGAGTAAGATTTTTGTTATTTGGCTCCATGGACAGAGCTCTCTACTCCTGCTGTTTTACTCTGCCTCCTTTCTAGAAGAAAAGGTAGACCGAGACTGGACTGATGGTGGCTGAGGGCGCCCTTGGCAGGCCGGACTCTCTACTGTACTTGCCAGGCAGCTCAAGGCTGACTTTGCCAGAGCTCTCGCTGCCGTGTTCTTGGCAGGGAAGTAGTCCAGCCCCAGCCCCAGCCCAGTGGGAAGGGGCCTGGGTAGCCTGCTTTCTCCTTAGCACTCCATTGTTTTGCTAAGCTCGCCAATTCCCAGATTGTAAAAGGATCGTACGTGGTTAAATGTGATATGGAAATGAAGCCGAGTTATATAAAAATATAATTGATCAGATTTGCTCTCTCTAGTGGTGAGAAACTAGAGCTGGTGCCGTGGAGAACAAGTAGCAGTGGTGCTTTCCTGTCGTACTGGGCTCATCCTCTGCAGTCATTTTTCCAGAGTCGGGCAACTGACAAAATATCTGTGCTCTGCCAGAGAGCTTCTGCTCTGGGGCATACGATTAGAATTTAATTAGAATATTACACAGCTCCTAGTTGTCCTGAGTTACCAGTACAGTACATCAGTCTGCTGATGAGAATCTCATGTGTGCTTGCTGATTAGGTGATGGTCCCCTTACAGGGTACAAAAGAAGTAAGTGTGAGAGTGATCACGTGACAAGGAAAAGAATGCCATGAGATGGGAGAAGTTCACCGCGGCTTCTGCTGTTCTTAACACGCAGTGAGCGTGTGTGGTCTTTACGTGATAACTTGAATAGACAAAAGTCATGGAAAATCAAAGACATAGATGAGAAGGGAGTTTTATTTTTTCTAAAGAATGAGAATTATTAGTTCATGTTAAATAACACAATGGTACATATGTAAGCTCTCCAAGTACAAAATATTGAGTGGTAAGAGTCTGGGTCTGCTTATTTTGGTGTGTGATTTTTTTTTTCTTTTTGCTTCTTTTTTAATTTAATGAAGTTTAAAATCAATTTTAAAAACTAAAAAAGAAAAAAATCATTATCAAATAGCCAAGTCACTCCTAGAGATATAATAGCAAATACTGAATTTCTCTTTTTTAAAAATTTTTGAGACATAGTTCCCCTTGTAGCCCTGACTGTCCTGGAATTAGCTCTGTAGGCCAGGCTGGCCTTGAACTCAGAGATCCGCCTGCCATGCCACCCCAGCTGGTGCAAATACTGTCTCTTAGACATGGTCTCTCCCTTATCTATGGGACATGTTCTGAGGCTCCCAATGGCACCCGAAACCATGGATGGTGCTAAACTCTCTGTACCCTGTGCTTTCCAATGTATATATAACTGTATACCTATGATAAAATGTGTAAATTAAGCACCATAAGGGATGAACAACAATAAGAAGAAAATAGGACAATTATAATAATATACTATGATGAAATTGCTACTATCACTACTCTTGTGCCATGGGGCCATTATTGAATAAAGTAGGGGTGTTTGGACACAGCATTTTGATACTGTGACACTCTATCTGATAACCTAGAGGATTACCTAGTGACTGCCCAGCAGGTAGTGTATGTAGTGTGAGTATGTCGAGTGTGAGTGAGGGCAGTCAGTTATCATGGAATGGCACTAGATTAAATAACACTATTCAGAAGAGCTGATCTAAAGCTTAAAAGTCATTTTGAACTTTTGTACTTGCTGTTTTTGGATCGTGGTTGCCTGGGGAAATGCAGAGTTCGACTGTGGGTAAGGAGGAACTCCTATAGATGAGAGTGTGAGGAAGCACTGAAGAGCTAGTGTGACAGCCACTGAAGGATCGATCGCATCCATCCCAGCTCTCATTGCCTTCCTTCATTTCCACAGACTTAGCTATCTTCAGCATTGCTGGGAAGTAACTCTGTCTTTGAAAAAACCATGGCCTAGTGCTTGGCTTAATTTTGGCAACCTATTTGGGAGGTTTTTAAGGGTTAAATCCAAATTTTTGTTTGCAGACTTTTGAGCAAATTGATTCAGCCAAGAAGTTGTTAGATTGCTGTGTACTAGGTGCCATGAGTAAGAGTAATAGCTTAACTGAGACAGTGGGTCCTGCTGCAGAGTGGCATGAAGACGCTCTTCCTGAGTACCTCCCGTCCCAAGCTTCGAGAATACAGAATTTCTTACCTTTTAAAAGCTATTGTTTGCCTATCCTAGGTGGACATCCCCATAATTGGACTGCCATTTCGAGGGAGTGTTTGAGTCTTTTAAATGATATGACTCAGAAACTGGTTCTCTACCAAGAAGCTGCCGCTACAAATGGGAGAATGTCTTCATCGTACCCAGTGGAACCCAAGAAATTGAGTTCTCCAGGTGACTCTTAGTTTTAAACGAGACAGGGAAATGTATGTTTCCTAGAAAAGTGACAGCAGTTAATTTATGGTTATTTGCATGTGTGAGGTATATATGTTTAGAAGAGATCAATCCAACATGACAATACCAGATATTGTATTGAACCAAGAAAGACAGACCTTTGTTATCATTGTAGATTGAAAAGCAACAAGTCATTGAACATTAAAAAATACAGTTTTTTCATTTTTCAGTTAATAAAATGCTTTAGATTATGTCCAGTGTAACAGTAGTGTTTTAAAGACTGATACAGCCTGGTGTGGTGGCGCATATGTTTAATCCCAGCACTTAGGAGGCAGAGGCAGATGGATCTCTGTGAGTTCAAGGTCTGGTCTACAAAGTAAGCTCCAGGACACCCAGAGCTACACAGTGAAACCTTATCTCAAAGTCATGTGATGAAAAGTTTAGCACTTTCAATGTTTTTCTTTCTTTCTTTCTTTTTTTTTTTTTTTCCTTTTTTTTGAGACAGTAACCTTGGCTGTCCTGGAACCCACTCTGTAGACCAGGCTAGTTCTGAATTCGCCTGCCTCTGCCTCCCGAGTATTGGGATCAATGTTTAATGTTTTATTGCAGTTTTATTTAAAAGAGCAAAATCCTAATGCAGTGCATTTATCTTGTGCCAGAGTGTTGAGAAGGCTCCTCTGATTTTGTACAGCGTACTAGAACTGAATTGGTTGTTACAAGCTGACTTTTTGTTGTTAGTTTTTCTGCTGATAAATGATTGAATCAAGATCCTCATACAGACTAAGAATATATTCTACAACTTGGCTACTTTAGCCCAATATAAGGTGGTTTTCAATGAAGCTGTTTATTGGTCAGATTAATAAATATCCTGGGAAATTAGTCTTTTTCTTTGATACCCAGGATTGTGCATACTAGACAAGTGCTTTAACACCGAGCTACATTCTCAGCCTTTTTTTTTTTTTTTTTTTTTAAACTTTTCATTTTGAAACAGGGTAATAGAAGTGCCCCTGGCTAGCCTTGACAAACTTTAGCCTGGGTAAGCCTTGAACCTGTAATTCTTGTGCCTTAGCCTCCTGATTAGCTGGGATTACAAGATTGCCCTTGTAATACTTGGTATTGTATTTGTAAAAACTTGGTACAAGTATACCAGGCCCAGCTATAAACGGGAGTTTTTTGTCCTGACCGCCTGGTCCCAAATAAACACACAAAAACTTATATTAATTACAAAATGTTCGGTTGATAGCTCAGGCTTTTTACTAACTAGTTCTTAAATTAAATTAACCCATTTTTGTTTTTTGAGATGGTTTCTCCGAGTAGTTTTGGTGCCTTTCCTAGAACTCACTCTGTAAACCAGGCTGGCCTCCAACTCACAGAGATCCGCATGCCTCTGCCTCCGAGTGCTGGGATTAAAGGCATGAGCCACCACCGCCTGGCAAATTAACTCATTTTTATTAATCTATGTATTGCCTCATGGCTTTACCTGTTTTCTAGCATTTTGCTTCTTGGGTGGCTCCCTGGCTTCTCCTTGATTCCTCCCTTCTTCATCCAGTCCTCAGTTTGATTGTCCCGCCTAATTTTATCCTGCCTTTATAAAGCCAATCAGCTTTATTTTTAACCAATGAGAGTAATACATATTCACTGCATACAGAAGGATTATCCCACAGCACCCAGCAACAACTTAGTCTTTGGTGGGGCGTTTTTGGAAAGTGCCAGCATTTTTTTTCCTGCCCATCTTTACCATAAATTGGATGGGTTTAGCCAAGTAGTAATAAAATAGGAACATACAGCCAAACTGGATAGATTCTGATGCAGTGGGTTTCTCCTGTTTAAAAGTAAAATACAGGTGATGAGTTCATTTGAAGTACTTAGAGAAATGAGCCTTGCAATCAGGATACTCGAGGAGGGGAATGAGAGCATCCGATGTGACAGGAAACAAGGCATCTGCGGGCTGCTGAGGTGACTCAGCAGGTAAAGGTGCTTGCTCTGCAAGCCTGGTGACCTGCTTTGCCTTGAGCCCATGGTGAAAGGAAAGAATCAGCTCTCAAGAGCTGTCCCTTGACCTCTCCGCACGTTGCGCGCGCGCGCGCGCGCACACACACACACACACACACACACACACACACACACACACACACAATGATAATGCACAAAATGAACAAACCAATCTAAAACTCCTGGAGTGGTTCCTGGATGACAACATAAAGTCTGGACATGGACTTAACTCTAGATGGAAGCTGGCTGCTGTGCGTTCCTTCAATGTCTTAAGGGGGGGTGTAGACCTGAGACCCTCTGCTGGCCTGCCTGGGCCATGTTACCTCATCTGCGCTGCATCTGTTCTTTTACAGAAGAAACTGCTTTTCAGACACCAAAAACTAGCCAGATGCCTTCGGTGCCACCATTAGTTAAAACATCACTGTTTTCTCCAAAATTATCTACACCTGATGTTTCAAATCCTTTTGGGACCCCATTTGGCTCCAGTGTAGTGAATCGAATGGCTGGAATTTTTGATGTAAACACCTGCTATGGGTCTCCCCAAAGTCCTCAGCTAATAAGAAGAGGGCCGAGATTGTGGACTCACACTTCTGGTGAGGGCTGTTTTATTTTCTAAAAATTGAAGTCTCACAGTTGCAGGATTCGACAGCCTAAGTTCTCACCTTCTCATTTCTTTTTAATAGATCAGCCAATATCTGAGTTTTCTAACCCATCTCCCTGTACCCCTGTCACTGCTGAGGGTAAGACAGTGAGACAGCCCAGTGTGATTTACGTATGGATTCAGAATAAACGTGAACAGGTAGGATGATACATACGTTTATAGGTTTATATTCACATCATTAGAAGATTAAGGCTCTCACAACAGTGATAGCTTTTTGTGTGTTTCTTTTATGCTTCAAGTGTCAGATTGACTCATGAAATCGCCAATATTGGAATGTTTTGAATTATAATGCATTTCACATGACTTAATTCTTAAAGAGATAGTTGGGGTTTAGGCTCTGGGTTAAACAGCAAGTAAAACAAAGCCCTTCCATGTGTTAAATCTTAGTCAGGGAAACAGATGAGTAAGTAAGTGAATTACGCTCTGTTTCTTTAAATGTAGAGTGCCACTAATTGGATTAATGGAAGGGCTGTTCTTGGAACTATTGAGGGCAAAAGTTGCTTCATACTGTGACATGCTATTATCTCTAAGCTGCATCTTGGTAGATTATGTCCAAAATAGGAAAAATAGACTTAAAAGAAGAGAATTTTGATAGGAAGAAGTAGGGCAGGTAAGACGGACAGTCAAGACGGACAGTCGTTACAGGAAGGGGTCCTGTCTCCTGTGGCCTGCTCAGAGAAGGCTCAGAGAAAGGTGACACTTGGTGAGAGCGGCAGGGAGGATGGGAAGATTCAGACCCAAGAGAGGGCGTGCGTGTGGCTTGTGTGAGCAGCAGTGGAAGCGAGTGTGCCTGGAGCAGACTGAGGACGGTGGCTGGGGGGAGGTGAGTGCAGAGAGGGGGCAGGCTCCGGAGTTTGGGGGGCAGCACTTGATGGTGCTGAAACTGGCCTTTCCCTCAGTGAGATGGAAAATGCCACATTGTTTTGTTCATAGGACATTACAATGTCACTTCCGTTGTGAAGGAGCTTTTTAAATGGTGGGGTTGAGGTGAGACTTGTCCTTGTTTGGACTTTGAATCCTAAGCAGGTGTGGAAGCCGAGAACCAGTGCTAAAGCCACTGCAGTCATCTAGTGGGGACGGCTGTGTGATCATGGGGTTGCCATGGCACCTGTAAAGTATGGTCAAGGTCTGGATACATGTTTTCATACGAATGTAATAGAATTTGCCTGGAATTTGCTGTTGGTATGCAGGAGAAAAGGTCAGTGTTTACTGTGAGCCTTTGGCCTGAGGCACCAGACTAAAAGAGTTTCAGGTGATTGGGGCAGTTTACCACTGATTCTGAAGGAAGAGATTAATAGAGGTGAAGTGGGGAACTTAGTTTGATTTGGGGTCTGGCAACTTTGAGATACCTATTTAGAAAAACAAGTGAAAGTTAGATGTGTATCTGAAACAGAAGATTCTGGTGATGATGTACTTTCGGGAGTCATCAGGGTGCAGACAGCATTCAAAAAGCCCTGAGACTCAGTACTGTTGAGTGTGGCCACAGAAGGGAAGAGAGAGCTCTAAACTGGACCCTCCACTGATTAAGGGTCCAAGAGATGAGAGGGAAGAGCAAAGGACTCTTCGGGAGCAGCAATTGAGGTGAGGAAAGAACGGTTCCCAGAGCAGGACAGAGTGACAGGAGCAGTGTGGGGCGGGGGTGACGGGTTGACATGGGAGCGGGGAAGGTGGGGTCACCAGGTCCACTATTGGGAATGGAATCTAGAGTCTAGTATACATAGGCAAGTACTCTACCACTGAGCTACATCCCGGTCAGTTTTTATTTTTTGCGGGGATGGGATCTCCTAAGTTGCCCAGTTCACCTCAGACTTTCTCTGTAGCCCAGTCAGGCAGTCTTTGAACCCCAGTTTCTGAGGCTATAGGTCTGAACCATCTTGCCTGAGTTTTGACAGGAGCTCTTAGGTAGAGAAGGGTGGTCAGTGGGGTTGGGGATTTAGCTCAGTGGTAGAGCGCTTGCAAGGCCCTGGGTTCGATCCTCAACTCCGGAATGGGGGTGGGGAAGGATGGTCAGGAGGGATTAGGAGAGAAAATGGATACCTTCCAAGAAGCCAGTCTTTGAAAGACTTTTGCCATAAATGGAGAGAAAATGACCAGGAACTGGAAGGAGTTGAGGGGTTAAGGACTTCAAAAAATCATACTTTTTTAAATGGGAGAAATAGAACCATGTTTGCTGATGAAATGAGGAGGTTAGTATAGAACAAAGGAACCAATGAGACACAGTACAGTCCTGCTAGGTTTTGTGTAGTAACTGAACAGGTTCTGCCTTCTACACCCCTATGGCTTAGTGTGGCTTTCGGTGAGAGTCTCCCAAGGTACAGATTTACTTTCAACTCAGTGGATTTAGAGTCTGATATAGGAAACTTATTTTCTGTAAATGTCACCTTGTAGAGAATGTCTTGGGGGTGGCTAAGGGACAGCAATTGTATCAAATGGAGAAAAAAACAGGTTGAGAAAGTTCTGCCCAAACCTCTGAGGTTTCCTTCTGTTATGGCAAGGCTGTACTCGGGTGTCCGTGCACGTGTGTGGAAACACAGTGAAGGGTGGTGGCTTCCCGGGTTATCCAGTCCATAGCACAGTGCTGCTTACTTACATAGCTTATTGTTTCTATTGTTCATTGCTACATTTACATTTAGAAAACTCTTCTGTGGGAAGAACTTAGAAATGTGTGCTATACTTGAGTAGACTTGAAAGAATAACCTTGTTAATTCTTTTTTTCCAACTCAGATTAAGAATTTCTTGTCAAAACGGGTGCTGATAATGTACTTTTTTAGTAAGGTAAGAATATAAAATGACGGCATTGAGAATGGGATGAAAGGAAACGGAGTGTGAGGGGGCAGAAAAGATAGAACTTGTAAGATAGACACCCCAGCAAGCCATCGTGAGATAGATCTCTGCCTTGCATTTGGACAGTCCTCTCCTAGACACACATGTCACCCCACGATTCCTGGGGCTTGCCTCCGTGGTTGTTCCCCTGTGACTGGTGCTGGCAGCTTTGGTGATTTCCAGCTTTGGCCCTTCTATGCTGGCTGGCGAGCAGCCAGGCTTTCTGGTGCTTCATGACTTGTTTCCTGTTCACATCCTTGTGGCCTGTTCAAAAGAGAGGAGACTGATGACTAATTAGATGACTGATATTGAATACTTGATGGATTAAAAAATTGCATTTCAGGTAACAAAGTTGAATTCTGTGCCAGCATTGTGGCTTACATTTTTAATCCCACAGGACTCCAGATGCTGAGGCAGGAGGATTGAGAGTTTTAAGTGAGACCTGGCAACTTATGAAGTCCTGTCCCAAAAAAACCCAAACACCAAAAAACAAACAAACAAAACAAAACCCCAAACAAGCAAACAACCCTTTCAGCTGGTCTCCACTTGTTTCAGCTACCCCTGGGTAGTAAATGTCAGCTGCAGAAACTAAAGATTTACTTGTGTTTTCTGTTAGATGTAGCTGTTTTGTGTGAATCCTTTCTCAGGCAAAACCTTTGTCCACATATAGGACAGAGTACTTGTGTAGATGAAGTTTTTTCTGGTTCTGCCCAGCCCCACAGACCCTGTAGCCATTTATAAAATAATCACTCAGAAGCTTATATTAATTAAAACTTCTCGGCCATTAGCTCAGGCCTACCACTGACTAGCTCTTATACGTAAATTAACCCATAATTCTTATTTATGTTTAGCCAGGTGGCTTAGTACCTTTTTTCAGTTTTGTCTTTATATCTTGTTTTTTCTGTGTCTGGCTGGCAACTCCTGACTCAGCCTTCCTCTTCCCAGAATTCTCCTTGTCTGTTTATCCTGCCTATACTTCCTGCCTGGCTACTGGCTAATCAGCATTTTATTTATCAACCAAGCAGAGCAACACATTCACAGCATACAGAGCAATATCCACAGCATACTTGCACACCTTAACCTCTCTCTGTCCATACTGCAGTATTAGTGTATGGGCTTATGGAGCCTTTGACACACAAGCAAAGGTTTCACTATTCATGTGTACTCTCTGAAGCCATACAGTGATGGCAGAAGAGTTGAGTAACCCTGGTGTGAATGTGTGAATCTGTGTAAGAGCCATTTCTACTTCTTCATGGTGCTTTTTCCCTACAAGGGAAGGGAAGATCTGCCTGATGGTCAGTTGCCTTTCCAAAAAGCAGTCACCTAGGATCATCCTTTAGCAACACGTGTCTTATCCCTCACAAAGAGGATGAGAGTTCTCCGAAGTTTTACTGCAGTTCTTGGTCTCCAGAGCGGAAAACAAGCTTCCTGAGTGTCTTATGTGTGACATCACTTTCACTAAAGGCCCTCCTGTATTCTGACAGTGGTCCTGTTTTGATCCTCCTTTTATGGAGCGGAAGTTTCTGCGGAGCAGAAAGTCTTTGCCTCTGTGAGGGAATATCTACTCTGATTCTAATCTGTAAGAGCTATTGTGTGGTGAGGAGCTGTAGGTGATGTTGTGTAGTGAGGGGCTGTAGGTGCTGCTGTTGTGTGGTGAGGGGCTGTAGGTTAAGCTGTTGTGTGGTAAAAATGTAGACAGTGCTAAGAATCATTGTAGCAATGAGCCGCATTTCCATTGGGTGCTTAGGTAAAGCCAGCGTTCTTGTTTTTAGTTTGGGTTTTGAGATGTTCTCAGTAAGTTGCAGTTGGTCTTGAACTCATTCTTTAGCCCACACAGGCCTTGAACTTCAGATCTTCCTGCCTTAGCCTCCCAAGTAACTAGGATTACAGGCCCTGACAGCATTATTTAGATAGGCCAGTTGTGCTCCATACTGCCTACCCAGGGCATAAACTTCCTTTAAAGTCTGGTGGTTTTTTTTTTTTTTTAATGGGGTTGAGAGTAGTAGACAGTTTATGAGAAGTAACCCATTGTTACAAGGTTCTTTTGTTCAAAGAGAGCTTTAGTAACTCTCCGTAAGGGACCACTGTGCTGATTGCACAGGGTGGACTGATCACAGGGAACTCTTACTTTAAATGAGAAACTGAGGCACTTAGGGACTTAAGCTTGGATGCTCTGTTGTACTTAAAATTTATATAAGAAATTATTTCAGTTTTAAGTTTTGGGGGCAGCCATGAGTCTTTTATTGTTACAGACCACACAACTGATAAAAATGGCAATTTTCCCACAGGGGACTTTACTTAAATATTTTTGTTTTATTTGTAGCACCCAGAGGCCTCCATTCAGGCTGTTTTTTCAGATGCCCAGATGCATATTTGGGCTTTAGAAGGTAAGCAGTATCTTTGAATGGTAATCTGTAACTGAATTTAATCAGTTAATTTTGAATTCTGGTTCATGAGTGGTCACTCCTAGTATTTCAGATACATTTTTATCTTTGTTTTATATGGATAATTTTCTTCCTCCCTGGCCCACCAGTTCTGGGGACAGAACCCAGGCCTCATATCTGCTAGGCCAGCACTCCCACCGAGCTGCAGCTACAAGCCTGGATGGGTTTTGATTTGGGTAGACTTTTTCTTGTACATAGATAAAGATGTCTTTCTATATAATTGAAGTGCAGCCAGTTGATAGTGTTGACCTTAATGGTCGCTTACATTGAAATATGAAAACTTAGCTGTTAAAACTGTTTCACGTATAAATACCTTCTTGGTGCTTCAGGACCTGGGCAGACCTGGCGTGATCACTCCATGAAAAGTGTCCTCATAGCTGTCAGGCCTCCTGTGTCTGTATGTTTTGTTTTGTGGCTCTAAGGCAGTTGAACACTTTTTCAGGGCTTGTTCCATCTTTTGTATTACAACTCTTCTTTATAGTTCTCTTTACATCCAGACTGTCATAGCCGGGCGGTGGTGGCGCACGCCTTTAATCCCAGCACTCGGGAGGCAGAGCCAGGCGGATCTCTGTGAGTTCGAGGCCAGCCTGGGCTACCAAGTGAGCTCCAGGAAAGGCGCAAAGCTACACAGAGAAACCCGGTCTCGAAAAACAAAAACAAAAACAAAAACAAAACAAAACAAAAAAAAAACCAAAAACATCCAGACTGTCAGCATCCTCTCAAATAGACATATCACAGGCGGGTCTGTCTAACTTTGCTTCCCTGTTCTCTCCGCCCCTTGAGGTCTGTCTCACCTGGTAGCAGCGTCATTTACAGAAGATAGATTTGGAGTTGTCCAGACCACGCTCCCAGCTATCCTTAATACTCTGTTGACCCTGCAGGAGGTAAGTGATCTGTCCCAGTGTTGGGCATGGCTGCAGGCTGTTCTCCAGTGCCCTGTGCTTCTCTTTGTTTCTGCAGGCCACTAACAAAACATGGTCGAAATGAAAACTCTGTTTTTGCCCTTAGGAAATTACAGTCTGAAAGAGAGAACAAGAACAACTTTATTTGCTTAAAACTTTCACAGAAACTGAAAGAGAGAGTGTGCTTAACCCTTGGTGGCAGGCTGCCGGAATTAAGTAGATAGTTCAGGCAATTTTGTGCAAGTTTGGGTTCTGTCTTTTGTTTTTTGAGAGAGGATCTCATGTATCTCAGACTGGCCTTAATTAAACTTTGACCTTATGCCAAGAATGACCTTAAACTTGTGATCCTCTGCCTCTGTCTCCCCAATGCTGGGGTACTAGGTGTAAGCCACTGTACTCCACTCCACACTCAGTTTTGTGTGGTGCTGGGGATCAAACCCAGGGCTTCCTGTATGCTCAGCCAGCAAGCATTTTACTGACTGAGCTACATCCCCTAGCCCAAGAGCTACTGAACGTGGCCTGTGATTTCATCACCCAATCAGATACGTTCCCCATGGGCCCAACACCTAAGACCACTGGATGTCCAACCAAGGCTGGGTAGTTGGTTTCTACCATAGACCTTTTAGTCCTGTATTTATAGGAAGGCAGAAACAAACAAACGAAAAAACATACTTCCCACTTTCCAGCAGGCTCCCTCCCTCCCTTCCTTCCTTATTTCTTTTTCCTTTCCTTTTCATTTTTAGAAAAGGTCTCACTATGTAGCCTTGAACTTGCTGGCCTCAAACTTTGCTCCTGAAGGCTGGGACTAAAGGTGTGCATCACCGTGCCCAGCAGGCTTCCTTTCTTTTTTTCTCCTATTTTACACTTTTTGTTTTGTCTTGGTTTTGAGACAGGATCTCACTGTGTAGTCCTCGCAGCCTGGAACTCACAGAGATCCACCTGCCTGCCTCCTCAGTGCTGGGATTAAAGACAAGTGCCGCCCCGCCCAGCCCTTCTTTTCTTAATTCAAATGATTTGTTTAAGTCTACCTTTTGTTATTTGTGGTCATTGAAGTATAAACAGTGCTTGGGGCATTTAGAAATAGTGTCTGGGTGCAATAGTCTCTTTGTAGGAGTGTTGAGCTGGGTCTGAGAATAACAATTGTTGCATCTTTTGGTCTGGGAACCTTTTAGGAAAGGAGAAAAAAAAATTGCTCCACAGTTCCATTCTTTGAAATTTAGTTCATATTACCACTTACGAAGTCTTAATAAATCAGTGATTTTTCCTTTTCCTTTTTATTATTGTTGCTTTGAATATTCTGTTTGAGTTTTTTTAATTTGGGGTCTTTTGTGATAGGGTCTCATTAGGTATCCCATGTGGCTCAGTAGAGCCCTAATCCTCCTCCCTTTGCATCCAAGGCTGGGATTACGGTTACACACCACCCATTCCCATTCCAACATTGCCTAAATGTACGACAGGGCAACTGAGACTTGGGCGTGTTTTCTGTCCACAGAACATCATTGCTATCTTGTGAAGGAAGTGAACGCTCTGATTACAGATGAGGAGGCTCACTAGTGCAGTAATGCACGCCTGAGTTTACACACAAACCTCGAAGAGGGCAGAGCTAGGCTGTACCTCGGCTGACTCGGTATTGACAGTATAGATGCCTCAAGAAGAGCAGCAGAGTCACATCCTGCATCCTTGACCTTCTCTGCCATCATGTCCTGGGTTTGGTTTTCTCCCACTTAGGATTCTTGAGAGAATGATTCTATCCTTGAAACTTTTTGGCTCATGATCTATATAGTATGTTATGTTCAACTTGTGTGTATGTGTAATAGGAACAAGATTCTTGGCACAGTACTTACTTAACTTTAACTATGCAATGTATCCTAATGTTTTTTGTTGAATTTCCTTAGAAAGTGCCAACTGGAACCCATTGTAATGGAGTCAGTGGTGCTGCTGCAAGTGAGCTGCATGGCCTCACTGACTGCACAGATCTCACTCCTCTCAGTATTTATTCTGTGCTGCACTCTCTGGATCTTACCTCCTCCACTGCTGGAATTCCTACTTCTTCAGAGTTTACTAGAAGGAGATGGGTCTATTTATATACCTTTGGGTGGAAGGATAAAAATTCCAGATTTGTCAACAAGTCAGTCCTTTCCTTGAAAACAAAGGGGTTGAGATGGAAAATACTTTTGAAGGGCAAAACAGAAAGAGACAAAGAGAGGCCTGTGCTACACAGTTGAGAGTCAGAGGGACAGAACAGGACCAGGGAGCTGACACGTCACTCTGAGAATTCAGATCCCTTCCTTTGTGAGTCTCGTCTATCACAGACAGCCTTTTTGTTGGACTCAGATCTTCTCAGGCCTGCACCCAAACACTACTGCCTGCTGAGCCATCTGACTGACCAGTCCAGTTATACTCTTAAAGCCCTTAGGGTTAGAAAGGAAATGAATGATATTGAATTGCACTTGTCAAGGTAGGAGTTCGTGCTGTAGCGCTGTGTGCTTTCTGATTGTTTCATTAAGTAGGAGGCTCTGTCTGTGAGTTAGCGTTTTGAAGCAGTAACAAGATGAATGGAATTTTAAGGTAACTGCAACAGCAGTAATGGGATGTGAAGATAGTGATGACTTCTTTGATACGGAAACTGCAAGTTACTGTGATTTGATGTCTCTGTTCATAACCACAGCCAAGGGGAAGTTGGTATAGAGCTTTGGGAAGGTAGCAGGTAGCTTATCTAGTCAAGCCGAGATGGGAGCCCTTGCTCCAAGTGCAGCCCTCCTGCTTTACAGCCCTGGTTCTCTGGTTCTTTGCCCTCACGTTGCCTTTCAGCTTCCTCCTTGGCTGCTTTCCCTCTCCAGGTTAGGCCTTCGAGCCTGATGCTCCAGCTGCTTTAGCACTGGATCCTCGAAGTCCTTTATCTTTGGGTTTTCAATCCCTCCCCCGACCCGAAAACTTCCTCCGTCTGCTAACTGTCCACTCTTCTATCCATCATTCCTGACTCCACTTTCTTCAGGCCTTTGGCATTCCTGCCCAGAACTATGACTTCAGCGTCTTACCTGAGATGCCTCTTGTTCTGACTAACACTGCTGCTCTTCCCTTGAGCCATCTGCTTTAAAGCGACTGGAGATTATACCATTTTCCTTCAAGTGTGACTTACTTTCTTACATGACTCTGTTCTTTTTTGTCTAGAACACTTTTCTTCTTTCTTCTGGATCCGCTTTGTAATTCCCATGTCAACCCTCAGTCAGTCAGAATAAAGGCAGGGATCAATGTCTCGTTTTCTTATTTCTAGCATGTGATGCCTGACAAGTGACAGGTGCTTATTAAAATACTTGTTGGATGCCTGTTATTTGCCTGTTTACTGCATAAGTGAGTGAAGCCATCTCTTCAGGGGCTTGAATTGAGTGGCAGTTCTGACGCAGTGGGCTAATTATGATGACTGTTCCTTTACTTGGAGGAGGCAGAGATGTTGTGTGAACCGTATTAGTGCCATTTTATGTCTTTGGTTTTATGTTCTATGATCTTGAAAGGATAGTTCCTCATAGTGAAGAGAGTAACTTCTAAGTGTCTCAGTAATGAAGGCAAGTTGTGTAATAGCTAAGGGAAGATGGTGTGGCTGTGTTCTGTTTTGTTTTGTGTTTTACACTTCTCAATGTCAACAGCATCAGTCCTTAGCTGTGAATCAATAAAGGCCAGATGAAAAGGATGGGGAGGCTCTCACCCTTGAAGATGAGTATCCAGAGGTGGATCCTGCTGGTGGCCACACTGTCCTTGTGGGTCACAGTTACTTCTAATGACTCCCAAGTTCACACACATCCCTGCCATCTGAATTAGGTAACATGTATCCTGACAGCTATCCGGATGTTTCCCCGAGGTTGTTGTATGCTGTTTTGGTTAGTGTAAATAGAAATTCACTTGAGAGTATTACCGAGTTCATGGTAGTAGATTTGTCATCAGTGGGTAGGGAACATCGGCATCTTGTTGAAATTCAGTCGTTGTTGTCATCTTTAAAGGAGATCCTTAGAAGTAAAACGTGGGCCAAGATGAATGTTTTCAAATTACAAAAATTTTAAGTTACAGTGGCTTATATAATGTAAAATATACCATTAAACTATTTTGAGGCCAGGCATGGTGGTGCACATTTTTAATCCCAGCACTTTGGAGGCAGAAGCAGGTGGATCTGTGAGTTCTAGGGCAGCCTGATCTATATAGCAAGTTCCAGGATAGCCAAGACTACATAGTAAGGCCCTGTCTTTAAACAAATTTCTCTTCTTCTCCTCTTCTTCTTCTCCTTCTTTCTTCTTTTTTCTTCTTCTTCTTTTTAGTCAAGTTGGGCCTGATGGTGAAAGCATAAAATCTCAGTTCTTTGAGAGGATGAGATAGGAGAATTGCAACTTTGTTGCTCACCTAGTCTATAAAATGAACTCAAAATTAGCCTGGGCAACTTAATGAGACCCTATCTGAAAATAAGACTATCAAGAGGGTTGAGGATTACCTCAGTGGTAGAGCACTTGCCTAGTATGCTCAAAGGCAAAGCCCTGGGCTACATTCCCCAGTAGCAGAGGGAGAAGAGTCAGTGGACAGTTGTGTGGCCTAGGCTGTATTCCTTCACACTGCAACCATCCACACCATCAAGCTCTAGATCCTGTTCACTGGAGAGCATGGTACATTAATAGTCTCAGAGAGCCTGGTTTTGAAAGTGCAGTGTCACCTTGAATCAGGGGGTCAGTCCTGTTGTGGTTTTTTGCCTCATCATCTGCAAGTTAGATTCTGATCTTGGAAGAATGAAATTTATTCCATTCACAGATCCATTTATCCAACAGATACTTAACTGTCCAGCAGTTACCATGGAATGACATACAGAGTGGAAAAGACAGACATGATTCTTTTCCAACAGGAGCTTGCAGGCTAGAACACAGCCACACTGAGAGCTAATTACTGAAGCTGGGTGGCGGTGGTGCACCCATTTAACCCCAGTACTCAGGCAGAGACAGGCGGATCTCTGTGAGTTTCAAGGCCAGCCTGGTCTACAGAGCGAGTTCCAGGACAGGCAAAGCTACACAGAGAAACTCTGTCTCGAAAAAACCAAAAAAACAACAAACAAACAAACAAAAAACAAATGCATGGTGATGACAGACCATAACAGACAAGTCTGAACTAAGATTGTGAGGTCTTACCTCTATGTTTGTGGGTGCGTGCATATGTGCCTGTATAATGCAGGTCAGTGGGTCCCAGGGATCAAATTCAGGTCAGCAAGCTTGATAGCAAATACCTTAACCCAACGAGCTGTCTTGCTGGCCCTAAACTAACATAGTTTTGGAAATGAGGGGTAGAAAGGGATTTGAAGTGGCTAGTAGCTTCCTTCAAGATAAAGAAGTCGGAAGGAAGTAAAGGTGGAGAAGAACTATCCTTGCAGGCCAGGGCTTTCAGTTTGAAGGTATGTTAGTTAATTTTCTCCTCACTGTGACTATCAGATAAACAGCAGCTTACGGGAGGACGGGGTTGCTTGAGTTCTGAGGCACACAGTCCATCATGGCAACGAAGGCTTGATGGTGGAGCAGCTTTGTCCGTGGCACCAACCAGAGAGCCAAAGAGAATGCCAGTGGTCATTGTCAGTCACCTTGTCCTCTTTATTTAGTCCATGGGAGGGTGCTCCCCACATTGAAGGCAGGCCATCCTCCCTCAGTTAAACCTCTGGAAATCACCACCACCACCACATACACACAGGTGTGTCGCCTAGGTGATTCTTAATCCAGTCAAGTTGACAATGGAAATTGGCCTTCATAAAGGCCCAGAGAGTTTTCACCATTGCCCTACAATCAGGGTATATATCTCATTTCTCTTATGTGTAATACTCCAAAAGAAATGCTTTATAAAAATGTTTGTAACAGCTTGGGAGGTTAAAACAGGGCTTGTTTGCATAACCAAATTTCTCTTGAAAGACTACATATTGCTATGATTTATTCAATCAGGATCATACCCAATAAGTGGTTGAGTCAGAATTGGCAACCAGGCTTTTGGACCCCTGGTCCTAAGCAGTCCACATGTCAGATTCTTTCTTGAGGGCTTGGCAAGGGTGTACATTTCTTCGCTTCCTTTCTTAAGACAACTGCCAGAGTATCAGATCTGGAGTCAAACATAGTTGGGTTTTATTGGAAAAGATGTTTGCTACATTTCTTTGCATTTCAAGATTCCATTAATTAGCTGGGTAGTGGTGGTGGCACACACCTTTAATCCCAGCACTTGGGAGGCAGAGGCAGGGGGATCTCTGAGTTCAAGGCCAGCCTAGTCAACAGAGTGAGTTCCAGGACAGCCAGGGCTACACAGAGAAACCCTGTCTCAGAAAAACCAAACCAAACAAAGACAAGATCCATTAATTAGAAGCTACAAATCCATGTTAGAAATTACGAAATGTACAAAAGGATACATTATAGGACCAATGTGTCTCAGTGTACGTATCTGGGTGATTCGAGTAGTTCCTACCTCAGGAGGCGTGGAGGGTGAAATGGATCACCCCTGTCAAGTCACTTGACCTCTCTTAAGTGAACGCTTGTTCACTCCTGTGTTGTAGGACAGAACTCTATATGAAAAAAGAGCTTTCAGATTAAAAGAAACATTTCCCCTAAATTCCCAAGAACTTTTGGTCGTGCTATAAGGAAGCAGTCTAGGAGACAGCACAGGACAGCTCCACATTTGTATCCAGGCTTCCCTGCTTTCTGAGATGAGTGTCTTAGTCATAAATGGAAATACATGTCACTTGTGACTTCTGAGATGCTTAGTACTGAAGGGCTTCAGATTCTGGGGCTGGGAAATAGCTCAGCCAGTGAGATGATTCTCACACAAGCATGAAGACGCAAACTTGATCCCCAGCAACCACAGGAAAGCCAGTGGTGGTTTATAGTCCCAGAGATGGTTATCCCTGGAGCTCACTGGTCAACCTGTAGGCTCCTTCTAATCATTGCCCCAGCTCCCAGCGAGAGGTCCCTTTCACCAAACAAGGTAGACAGTGGCTGAGGAATGCCACCTGAGGTTGACTTCTGCAAACATGCAGAGGATTTGAGATTTTGAGGGTTTTCAGATTTGAGAGTATTTGGATAGGCTTTAGTGGTTGAGGGTCCCAAATCTGAAATATCTCCAAATCCATTTTGGAACACTTCAGATTTCAAAACATTTTGGACTCAAAATTTTAGATTGGGATATTCATAATTCTGCACCTTTCAGAATTGTGAGGATTATCAGAAATAACTATGAAGGGTCTAGAATGGTATAGTGCGGAGTGGAGAGTATGGTAAGTAGTAGGTGCTGTTAATGTGAGCGTAGCTTGTCATGTGGCTGCTTTAGCAGATGTTATTTGACACGACACTTTTGAAGCACTTACCTCAGTTGCTGGCGCACAGTAATTGTAGTCACTTTTTCTAGCCAAGTCTTCAGTACTAAGAGTGCTGTTCAGCCACAGGCCATTCTGTCCTCTTGGAGACATTTAGCAATGTCTAAAGACACTTCTGATTGTCTTTATTTTGGCTTTTGCTCATGTACAGTTGCGTGGAAATATAAGTGGGCAGTTACTTTCATAACGGCAGCCTCTCTGTAGGCTTCCTCAGGCCCGAAGTGTAAGCAGCACTCCCAGGTGTTTTGTCTCTGTGTTGTGCTGGGAGTCCCTGCTTGTTATTGATACTCGATAGTTCTGTGAGACCCTCCTTAAGTAATCTGAGTGGAGAGCAAGGGCCACATACAGTGAGTTCATAAGAGAAGCCATGCTTGTGTGCGTCACAGCTGCGAGAGTCTAGTTCCTCTACTGCAGGTAGCGCATTGGTGGTTGTGACCACAGCGGCCTGTGCGGAACCTGTTCCTAAGCTGTTTCATACACTTGACCTTAGTCGCTCCTCACCGTGTACTTTCATAGTACTAGCCCTACTTAGTCACCTGAACGTTTAGCTATTTAGTATCAGTCACTCCTTTTAACTTAATTATTTAAAAGAAAACATAACTATTGTTAAAAGGAAAAATCTAGTTTGGCTTCTTGTAGGTAGAATACAGGTTTAAGATACTATGGTATCCCAAACCATATCATCTATTTTAGAATTCAGGTTAAGAATTCTTTTTTTTTTTTTTTTTTTTTCTTTTTTTCCGAGACAGGGTTTCTCCGTGTAGTTTTGGTGCCTGTCCTAGATCTTTGTAGACCAGGCTGGTCTCGAACTCACAGAGATCCGCCTGATTCAGCCTCTCGAGTGCCGGGATTAAAGGTGTGCACCACCACCGCTTGGCTAAGAATTCTTTTTCTTAATGATTTTTTATTTTTATTTTATGTGCTTTGGTGTTTTGCCTGCATGTATATCTGTATGAAGGTGTCAGATCCCCTGGAGCTGGAGCTCCAGACAGTTGTGAGCTGCTGTGTTGATTCTGGGAATTGAACCTGCGCCATCTTTTCAGCCTCTAAAAATTCCTTTATATGTACCATTTTAGACTAAACATACTATGTTACATTCCTCACAGTATCTGAGGTAGATCCCCTAAGAAGGAAAATGAATATTTCTCTTCCATGAAGTAGCTGAGCACGTGTAATGGGTGTGGTGAGGAGGTGAGGACTGTAAATAACCTGGGTCAGCTCAGGTCAGGCTTTTCTGCCAGATGAGGTAAGTTCAGGTCAGTTTTGTCACCAGAGCGACAAAAACAGTTTTTAGTTTTCAGGTGTCTTTTTTCTTTTCTTTGTTTTGGATTTCAGATTTGGGGATAAGGCAGTTAAAGTAAGAAAAGTCAGTGGTTTTCATTTCTCTGTAGATGTTATTGTTTGCTGAAGTCCCCGAACCTGTGGCCTCATTGGCCTTTTTTCACGTGGAGGTTAGTGATGACTGTAGAGTCTAAGAGGATGGCTGGCTCCTGATGGAGCCCTGGCACAGTTCCATTCTGCATTTCTTCTTTGAGCAGTTCTGACTGGAAGGATTGATGTTTTCGGACTGGAGGAAGCGCCTGCTATATAAGCTTTAGGTCCTGAATTTGGCTGCCAAGTACCCAGGGGGACAAGCCCAGCATGGCAGCATTTGGCTGTTATCTCATTGTGGTGGGAGAAGGGTGCCCATAGCCAGACTCTTTAGCACCGGCCAGCCTGGCCAAGTGGAAGTGAGAGACTTCCCTCAAAAAACAAGGTGGAGAGCAACCGAGGGAAAGAGCTGATGTTGGCCTCAGGTCTCCACGTGCATACACACACTCAGGAGAGTGGTACTTTCTGGATTTTATTCCTTTCAAAGAACAATTATGTAGGCGGAGTTTTTTGATGGGACTGCAACCAGCTCTGTTTGCCAGCAGCTTCCCAAATAACCACTCAGAGACTTACTATTAATTATAAATGCTCGGCCATTAGCTCAGGCTTATTACCAACTAGCTCTTACAACTTAAATTAACCCATTTCTGTTAATCTATTTATCTATTTTTTTTTTTTTTTTTGGTTTTTCGAGACAGGGTTTCTCTGTGTAGCTTTGCACCTTTCCTATTTCTGTTAATCTATATGCTGCCCACGGCTTTTACCTTTCCTGCATGTCCTGCTTCCTTCCTGTTTTGCTGGGAACTCCTCTGACTCTGCCCTTCTTCCTAGCATTCTCTCTTCCCTGAAAATCTTGCCTAGCTATCAGCTAATCAGCTTTTTATTAACAATGAGAGCAACACATTTTCACAATGTACAGAAGGATTATTCTACAGCACAGTACTTACAAAAAGTTCAATAAAAATTGTTTTCTTGCAGTTCCCATTGGATATATTGGGTCCTTTTAAAATCCAAGGGCAGGTATATTATGAGAGCATAGTGATTTGACATTTCTAGTGTTTGAACAATTTGTTGTCATTCTGAGAATTATTTCATTATTTTTTAAAATTATTTTTTAATTTATGTGCATTGGTGTTTTCCCTGTATGTATGCCTGTGTGAGGGTGTTGGCGGGTCCTCTAGAATTGGAGTTACAGACAGTTGTGAGCTGTCATAGATTCTGGGAACTGAACCCGGGTCCTCTGGAAGAGCAAGCAGATAATGCTTTTAACCACTGAGCCGTCTCCCCAGTCCCGAATTATTTCATTATTAATAATCATTTTTTCCCCGTTTTTGGTAAAAGACTTATAAAACATAAGAATGTTAATATAGTGTGGTTTCAAGAAACACTAAATAAGAAGTTTGGACACACATCTTTGTAGTTATTTCTTCGTAAAGGTTCTATTGAGTGAAGTTGGTAAGTTCAAATTTTAGAAACTTCTTTAGCTGAGTGTGTTGTACATGCCTTTAGCCCCATCCTGTGGGAAGCAGCGGCAGGCGGGGTCTAGATAGCACGTTTCAGCATAGCCAGGTCAAGAGTCCCTCTCTCTCTCACAAACAAACAAAACCAGATTTACAAAGTTCCCCCCCTTGTATGTATGAGCACCATGTGTGGCTTATGGAGGCCGGAAGAGGGCATTGGAGCGCCTAGCCTAGAGCGGGAGAACAGGTGATTGTGAGCTGCTGTGCTGGTGTGAGAACCAACCCCAGTCCCTCCCAAAAATCTTCCATTGACAATGGCAGAGGATGATGCCGCTCTATTATAGCAGTTACTTAGACAAACCAGAAGAGTGCAAAGAGTCAGGCAGCAACAGCTCCTCTTTGTAAAGTTACATTTGCTGGTAGGTACATTAACAGAATGTAGTTGTTAATAATGAAAATAGTGTTTTATTTTAGTTAGCTCAGTCATTTTTATCATGATCAGTATAAAATTGTTAGTGAGGTATTTTGTGGAATTCCCCCCCCTTCCCCCCCCCCCCAGGCTGGGTTTCTCTGTGTAACAGCTCTAGCTGTCCTGGAACTCCATTTGTAGACCAGATTGGCCTTGAGTTCACAGAGATCTGTGTGCCTCTGCCTCCTGAATGCTGGGATTACAGATGTGTGCCACAACTGTCCAACAGGTATTTTGTGTTCTTTTCTTTACACTGTTTTTGGAAATCTCATGTGTTTCTCATTGTGTAGCTCATCTCAGTTCAGTGCTGCCACATTTCAGGTTCTCAGCAGCTCTGTCTGACTAGTGGTTGTTGACTTTGTCAGCATGGCTCTGAAATCTAGTGGTTGTGATGACACGGATCTTACAAGAACTGGAAATCTTGTCAAGGTGCCACATGCCTGTATTCTTACCACTTGGGCAGCCGAGGTGGGAGAAGTGCTGGCTTGAGGCCAGCCAGTACTACACACTAGCTACAGACTACCTTCAGAAACAGAAAGACCCTCTCTCCGAAATAACACATAGGTCTGGTCAGATGGTTCGGTGGGTAAAGCACTTGCTGTGTAAGCTAATGGACCTGGTTCAAATCCCGAGAACCCATGTAAAGCTGAGCACAGTAGTGCACATCATTTTTTTGTTGTTGTTGTTATTAAAAATTATTCTATGTATATGGTGTTTTGCCTGCATGTATGTATGTACACCATTTGCATGCTTAGTGCCTGCAGAAGCCAAAAGAAGGTGCTAGCTCCTCTGGAACTAGAGGTTGTGAGCTGCTTTGTTGGTGCTGGGAATTGAACATTGGTCCTGGAAGAGCAACTAGTGCTCGTAACTGCTGAGCAGTCTCTCCAGCCTCAGTGTGCATCTTTCATCTCAGTCTGCTTATGGAAAGATGGGAGGCAGGGACAGGAAACTCCCTGAAAGTCCATTGGCCATCTAGCGTGGCATTTGCAATGACACTGTCTTAAGGTGGAAGATGTGGTCTGATGCCTGACGCTGTCCTCTGACTGCACAAATGCAGCATGGTATACGTGTGATTCCCATACATGAAAATAACTTCAGACAGAACAGTGTTCTGTGTGTGTGTGTGTGTGTGTGTGTGTGTGTGTGTGTGTGTGTGAGAGAGAGAGAGAGAGAGAGAGAGAGAGAGAGAGAGAGAGAGAGAGAGAGAGAGATGTATAAACTGTATAGTCAAGAGCCATATACCTTTTGTTATTTTTTTTTTTTTTGAGACAGGTTCTTCCTTGGCATGAATGGCCACTGAGCCCCAGGAGTCCACCTGTCCTCACAGTTATAAACTTGTGTCCCTATTCCTGGTTCTAGAACTATATATAACTATATATATATATAATATCTACTACATTTATTTGTGTGTGTATGTACATGAGATACCTGTGCCACTTTCACCATGTGGGTCCTGAGAATAGCACTCATTCATCAGGCTTGGTTGTAAGTTCTTTTACCTGTTCAACTATCTTGTGAGCCCTAGAACCATATATTTTTAAGAAGAAAGGGGAATATATATTGTATTCTCACTAGTGAGTCACTCAAAAGGAGAACATCCCATAATATTTTTCTGGTCTTAAAATATTTTTTTTTTTTAAAGATTTATTTATTTATTATGTATACAGCATGTATGACTGCAGGCCAGAAGAGGGCACCAGATCTCATTACAGATGGTTGTGAGCCACCATGTGGTTGCTGGGAATTGAACTCAGGACCTCTGGAAGAGCAGTCAGTGCTCTTAACCTCTGAGCCATCTCTCCAGCCCCCCCTTAAAATATTTTATAAGGCCATCATGTATTCTGCAAAGACGATACATGGCACTTTCCCTTGATCTTACATGATTTTGTGTACCAAACTTAACGTCATTCACAAGAGTCCAGCAAGTAATGGAGATGTTCAAATAAGAAAAAGGATGATGGTGAAGTTAATGCAGTTTTTGTATGGGCCTCGTGGATTTGTATTTATAAACCTAACAGGGAAATTGTTTGTAATTATATTGCAAAGGAAATGTCTATGGTCTTTTCAGCAAGATTCTGAAATTTAAAAAAATAATTGTATTTTGATTATACAAACACAGCAGCCAGAACTATCGATGAATTTGGACATACTCAGATATATCTTCATTTTAAATCAGTATTTACAGACAAGATGTGTTTTAGGTTTTGCATGGCAGCTGTTGGGCAGCTAATTGCATACAGAGGGTATTTCCCATTTCAGTTACATATTCTCTTTCATCCTGAAAAATGAGCCAGGTGTGTTAGCCCAAGCCTTTAATACCACCAAACAAGAGGCAGAAGGGGGTGGATCTCTGAGTTCAAGGCCGACTTGGTCTACACAGCAAGTTCCAGGTCAGCCAGGATTGCATAGTAAGACCCTGGATTGTTTTTGCTTTTAGACTAAACCTGCAAAATACTGGATAAAAATTGAGTTTGCTACTTTTATATTCTGACTTACATTTGCATATTTATTTTACATTATCTGTCATTCTTCTGTCAGTGTATTCAAGGCTACTGTGCGTGTGTGTGTGTGTGTGTGTGTGTGTGTGTGTGTGTGTGTGTGCGCGCGCGCATGGTGTTAGGATGGAATCCAGGAGGTGATGTAGCTAGACTATAAAAGTCACAGGTTCAGTGGATCCAGGTAGTAAAGGGTGATGGCTGTTTTCTGGGTATAACAGCATGAGATCAAATGTGTGAGGAAATTACAATGACAGTGACCTCCCCATTATGACTCAGTGTTCTTTAATATTGCTCAAGTGTTTCTCTGAACACTACCTCCCATGCTGCCTAAATATTTCAGCTATGCCCAGTCTTGGAAATAGCTCTAATAAGTGATCATTGTGAAAGAACAAATGATTGGACTTGAAGTTAACATGGCATACTCACCATATGCATCAAATTTTGTTCCTTTTCCAGAATTCTAGTGTATGGTAAGAGAATTGTTAAAACACATAAATCCATAAGCAGGGCAGAGTCAATAGCAGCCCAGTCTGTGAAGCTGGTGAGCAGATGTCGATAGGTTTGGCAGATCCCAGAGGTGGGCCCTGAGTTGGCAATGGGAAGGGCTCTTGGTAACTTTGCCACCAAGATCAGGCACCAAAAAAAGGAGGTTCAGAAACCAGTTAGGACCCTAGGTTCTCTGCTGCTAATTGCTCCTTCCCCACCCCAGCTTGAGGTTCATCCTCTAGAGACTAGAACATGGGCCTGCACTGGGAGAGGCCTGGCAGTGTGGGGACTGCACAAGTGAGTTCCACTGAACACCGGGGCCCAGCCCGTCACACAGGATAGTAGACGACTGTTCTCGGGGTGACCTAGGGACAAAGACTTCAAATGACTGAGTGTGGAGTTCACCTCAGTGTCCATGCTGATCACCTTCCAGGAAGCCTGTCAGCTCCGGGAAGCTTTAGTCAGCTCCTTGGGAAGTTCCACTTGCAGTCAGGAGCCAAGCATCACCAGCTTTCTGAGGAAAGGCTCTAATAAGGCTGATAGAGACCAAAAGAAGCAAGGGAAGAAAGTATAAAAAACAAAAGAACTATCATCAAAATCCACAGAAATAGGGATATTATATCCTTGAGCAAAAATAGGGTACTAAAATAAGAAAGAACAACAAGATGCCATACAGGGCCCTTGAAATTCCGACCATGATGGCTGGGGTAATTTCACTCCTGTGATTGTCTGTGGCTGTGAAGACCGTGCATGTGACGTAGTTCTCTGATCACTCTTGCCACAATAGGCTAACGTGCTGCATCCTTATTTCTCTCTTCTCTTCCTGCAATAACTGTGATATTTTAAAATTGTAGTGTTTGGGGCTGGAGATGGCTCAGTGGTTAAGAGCACGAACTGCTCTTCCAGGGGACTGCATTCAATTCCGAGCACCCAAATGCAGTCAACAACTAACTCCAGGATCTGACACCCTCACACAGACATACATGCAGGCAAAACACCAGTGCACATAAAATAAAAATAAAGGGGTTGGGGATTTAGCTCAGCGGTAGAGGCCCTGGGTTCGGTCCTCAGCTCTGGAAAACAATCAATCAATCAATCAATCAATAAACAAACAAACAAACAAACAAATTTTTTAAAATTTTATTATTTGCTCTTGGCCTTCCAAAGACTTTAAGCTTTCATGTTTTTGAACTGTATCAACTGTAAGTAAACTCTGTTTCACTGTGTGTGCTATCTCTTGTCCCATCTACTACTGCTCACTGGCACCCATCCTCTAGAACTGTAAAACCTAATTTAGAATTAAAAAGAAAGAGAAAAGTGTCTTTCTTTAGTAAAGGTTAAAGTTCTGGTCCTTTTTGCTAAGATCAGGATAAAAGCTGTCCCCTGTCACCAGTGATAAACAGAGTATGGGATCTTGGGGCTTCGATGGGTCCTGGAAACTTGAGATGTCCTGGACAGGTGTTTTCAAAGTGTTGTGACTGATTCACTAAAGAACACACATGACTTGGTAGATGGGTACATTATCTATAATAAAAATGTCACTTGTTAGACTGACTTGACTTTTTAAAATTTATATTTAATTTTTTCTTTTAACACTTATTTCGCATGAAGGCGTCAGAGGAAGCTTGTAGGTGTCATTTCTCTCCTGTGGGGTCTGGGGATTCGACTCCAGTGAACCTAGGTCACCCAGCTTTGCAGCAAGTGCGCTTACCCACTGAGACATCTCAGGCCTCGCCTACCCTGGCTTACACAATCATCTGAACTCACGTGTTTTTCTTCCTGGTCTAGGCCGTTGACAAGTACTTCAAGCTGCCTCATGCTTCTAGTAAACCATCCCGGATTTCAGGGAGCCTTGTGGACTCATCCTACAAAACATTAAGATTTGCCTTCAGGGCCTCACTGAAAACCGCTATCTACCGCATAGCCACCACGTTTGGTGAACATCTGAAGTAAGTTTGCCCATCTGATCCACACTGATGGTCTATCTCAGGGGTTCTCTGAGCGCTGGGTACGAGAAGGCTTGCGGATTGCAAGTTTTCTTATAGGTCCCTGATGGTTCTCTGTGAGTAGAGTTTACGTATGGACTTGGTATTTGTATTTACAATTTTTGTTTATGACTATCTTTGGGGATTTCTTTCAAATGACAGAAAGTTGTAAAAGTAGCAGTATATATATATTTATAAACATTCATAAGTTGTGTGTGTGTGTGTGTGAGAGAGAGAGAGAGAGAGAGAGAGAGAGAGAGAGAGAGAGAGAGAGATTTAAATCATCAAAAGATCCTTAAAGGAGAAAAATATCCTGAGTGCCTTTCCAGAAAAGCATATTAAAAATAATTCTCTTTTTACATTTTGGTCAGGAAACTTTAAGACTTGGGTAACTTGGGTGAGCAGAATATTCCATAAATGAGGCTGTGGTGCTTTGTGAATCATGCTGGAAAAACACCGGCAGATCACAACACCTTCAGAAACTGAACCAGAGAGAAACCACAAATGCCAGGCCTGTTTATATTTAGTTTCATTGATGTTTACTGCTTTGCTCTCATGAAATGCTCTGGCTGGACAGGATGAAGGACACTGGTTTCCTAACTAAGCTATGTTTATTGTAATTAGAAATGAGTTCTAGAAGGCATAAGAGCTCGTTCCGTATTTCCGTATGCAGTCAGTTACAGAATACTTTACTGCCTGCCTTTGTTTCCGTTCCTTGTACAACACAGAGCAGGAGCAACAGCAGATACTCCTGGCACACTTTGGTTCTTGTGAGAATATAAAAGAACTGTAAATGATCCTGTATCATCGAGACATTTATCTGATTGTTTAAAAGCAAACAAAAGTTATTAACTTCCAGACCTGTGCTGTTCAATGTGATGACCATGGATTGTAGCTTTTCCTTTCTTTTTCTCAACAGTTTTATGTAGGGCAGGGGTTATCCTAATTACACAGGTGTGTCAGTGGAGGCACAGAATGGTTAAATCTTGTCTGATAGCACATACATGCTGGAACGTGAACCTGAAAGGAGGTCATGCTTGCCCTTAACAATTCTGTCCTCTCAGCCCAGGTGGTGGTGGTGCACGCCTTTAATCCTAGCCCTCAAGAGGCAGAGGCAGGTGGATCTCTGAGTTCAAGGCCAGCCTGGTCTTACAGAGTGAGTTCCAAGACAGTCAGGATTACACAGGGAAATCCTGTCTCAAAAAACCAAAAAAAAAAAAAAAAAAAAAAAAAGTGTCTTCTTTCTATTGACAGCACTAGTCTTCCCGCACGATGCGAGCTGGCATATAGGTGTGCTCAGAATGCACTCACTGCAGGGTGCGAGCTGGCATATAGGATGTGCCCACTCACTGATGATGTAGGAGATGAGTAGGTGCGTGTATCTACTGACAGCAAAAGCAGAGAGCATGGGTGTAGCTAGAGTTTTCCTGCCTGGCCCACAGTCAGGATAAATCTCTTTCACCTGCCAGTCCCACAGCCGCTCAGACCCAACCAAGGAAACACAGAGACTTCTATTGCTTATAAACTGTATGGCCGTGGCAGGCTTCTTGCTAACTGTCCTTATATCTTAAGTTACCCATTTCCATAAATCTATACCTTGCCACATGGCTCGTGGCTTACCGGCATCTTTACATGCTGCTTGTCCTGGCGGTTGCTGACTGGCAGGCAGTCTCCTTCTGCCTTCCTGCTCTTTTAATTCTCTCTGTTAGTCCCGCCTACTTCCTACCTAGCCACTGGCCAATCAGTGTTTTATTAGCAACACATTTGCCATACGGAACATCCCACAGCACATGGGGATGGAGATAAGGATTTATTAACTAACAAAGGTAGGTAGCTGGCTGATTGAAAGTTAGGAGAATGAAGTTCTGACTTTCCCCTTCCTCTGAGGAAAGCCATACCTCATGTCACTGGCACCGATGAGTAACTGGGACAGAGTGGTGCAGTGGGAGGAGTCTCAGGGCAGTGGTGCAGTGGGAGGAGTCTTAGGACAGAGTGATGCAGTGGGAGGAGTCTTAGGACAGTGGTGCAGTGGGAGGAGTCTCAGGACAGAGTGATGCAGTGGGAGGAGTCTCAGGGCAGTGGTGCAGTGGGAGGAGTCTCAGGAC